>CAUJRU010000317.1:739660-923871 GCA_963277665.1 Viscum album
GCAAATGGATTGGTAATATCACTTAAAGAAAGTATTAATGTAATTTAAGAACCTTGATTAAGTAATGTGATTCAATAAAATGGGAAAATAACTGTTTCAGAAATTATTAGTCAAGTATTAGTTTTTTCGGGTGAATAGTGTTTTTTTATTTAAAATATTTAGAAAATTATTTTTAAAAAATGGACTTTATTTTTGAATTCAAAACATCGATATTATGTTCAGGTAATTTTTGGGGTTTTTCTGAAAAAAATGTATTTTCGGTGAATAGTATATTTATTTAAAAATTAAATTATCAATATTTAAACATTTATTATTATAAAATGGAGTTCATTTTTTGTAATCAGAGCATCGATATTTCGTTAAGGTGAAAGTTTGGGATTTTTCGGAGAAAGTTCAATTTTCATTGAATAGTAAAAATACAATTTTAGGGTTTCGGTATGTTTAATGACATCATAACTGTGTCATGATGATGTCATGAGATATTTTAAGGGTTGGCCGACCAATGGTGATTAATTATTGTATTGTGGGCCCATGTGGCCTAACTCCATGGGAAATACCATGGGAGAACACGTGGTTTTGAGAAAACCACTTGTGAGGTGTCCCTTGAAATTATTAAAGTATCACCTCACCTTACCTAAAAATACCGACCCTTTCCTCCATTATTTTTCACTCCCAACTCTCCCACAATGAAGATCTAGTATCATTACCTACCAAAGAGTCCCCCAAGGTTCCCTCAAGCCCTCATGGACTCAACCATCGAGTTTTAAGAGTTACGTTTTAAGGTAATGGATCTAACCTCTCTCTTTCTTTTCAAATACTATCTTTTAAGTAATTTCTTTAAATATCCATGTTATTATGTTTTAGGATGTTCTTTTATGTTTCTCTTACTTACCATTTCATGTTCATATGTTGAAATATTCCCTCTTACTCTCATAATTTCATTTTATGAATGTTTAAGTGGTGTCGTTAGGCTGCCAAAATTTTTGTAACAGATTCTTTCACCCTTCTCATTTTCAAGTTCAATTTTCATGTCAAGTCTTTCATTTTACTAGTTATTATGTTGGGTTATGATCTCTATATATATCATACTGATTGTTTATGTTCATATTATGAGAGACCCTATTTGATCTCTTCAATTCATTTTTTTTGTAGTTTAAGTGACGCCGTTAGGCTGCCGAATTTTTCTGGGATTCTTTCACCCTTCTCATTTTCAAGTTCTATTGTCTTGTCAAGTATTTAAAGTTTCTTTTTATTATGTTGGGGTATTATCTCTATATCTATCATACTGATCTTTTATGTTTATATGATGATAGACACTTTTTTATCTCGTCAATTAATTTTTTTGATGTTTATATGATGCTGTTAGGCTGCCGAATTTTTATAAGAGAAATCTTATTTTTGTATTCCTTTCATGTTCTTCATTTCATATGGTATATCTTTAAAATTTCATTACCATGTTCTTAAATACTTTATATTTTGTCCCCTATTTTTTAATGGATAATTTATGAGTGTGTAACCCATGCCCCCTCTCTTTTTAATGATTTTCCAAAACCCCGTAACATAGTCGTTATGCTGCCGAATGTTTTGTCTCAAAATGCCTCTATCTTTTTCTCAAATTCATTTATTTTATTATGTGAACACTCAAAACATTTTATTCAACAGGGGTATTCACATATATATCAACATGTTCTATTTTAAATTCTAGTATTTACATACTTGAGGCCCACTTTCCTTTTCCGTCGGTTTAAAGTGACATAAAGATCCTGTATTAGAAGTAGTTTTTAAAGCGTTATGATTATGAAATGAAACCCAATTATTTTTTTCTATGTGGGTTATTAATGAAATTTTTGACGATGATATATGTTTCTCACATGATAATAAAAGAAAATTTAAGGGTGCGCCCTAATAGCGCTCCAATGCATTGGTTAAATACTTAATCTCAAGAGATGAATTTTTAACGACACCTTAGTGAATAACCTTGTTAACTTTTAATGACACCTTGGGGATGGACCTTGGTGAATCAAAAATGATTGTCTATGTTAAATTTTGTAGCCACATCTTTAAGTTTTGAAATACTTTTTTTATTATGATATGCCTTATGATTTCTTTCTCATGCCTTAAAGTTATTTTTCATGAAATTATTGATGTATCTCAAGTTATTATGTTAAAGGTTTCCATTGTTTTCCTTACTGGGCCTTCTGCTCACCCATTATTTTGATGTATGTCCCCAGGTTATAAGATATAGTAATGAAAGTAGGATGAACGTAAGGAGTAGCCTTTCAAGTGTCTAAGAATAATTTTTTATGTTTTCATGAATTAAGTTCCTTGTTTCCAAGACACTAAACCTTAAAGATCCTTGGTTTTGTATTTTGAAATGAATGTTTATGTGATAAAAAGGCAGGATACTATATCCACCCTAACCATAGGGAGCAGGTGGACAGGGGAGAGCTCAGCTTTAGGCAGTTGAGTCATATGACCATAGTGCTTCGGAGATGATACGAGTTTCGATCTATGTCTCTTACACCTTAGATGCAGTTCTTATAGACATAGGTGTCAGTAATTCATTCATTTCCACTACCCTCGTTCTGAGTTCATAGATTTCGATGGAGTCGTTGGTTCAATCCTTATGGCTATGGACTCTTACGGGAGCATATTCAATGATTACGCACTGGTACCGAGAGTGTGAGCTTTTTGTAGGAGGCGAGAGCTTCAGGTGAGATTTTCTAGTTGCAGCGTCAAGGTATTACGACGTCATATTGGGTATGGACTGGTTATCTACTGTCTATGATTAGATAGAATATATTTGGCACAAATATCGGTGTGTCTGCACGGATGGGAGAAGGTTTAGCTTCAACGGCGAGAAGGGAGCCTTTGCACCGTCGGATGGACTTACCCAGAGGAGGGTGTAGCCGAACACTCATCATTTGGCTACCCTTACCCTCAGAGCTATTGATGTGGAGATTCTGAGATATCATATAGTGGTGGAACATTATGCGGATGTTATCCTTGATCATTATCTGGGTCTACCTCCTCACAGAGAGGTGGAATTTTATATTGACATGTACCATGGTATGACACTGATATCTACACCAGCATATCAGATGGCTCCCACTAAGCTTCATGAGCTATGGGTACAACTGGAGGACTTGCAGGGGAAGCGATTCATTCAGGCTAGTGTTTCACCTTGGGCAGCCCCGATTCTGTTCACCAAGAAGGTGAATGGGAGATTGAGACTTTGTGTCGACTATCGGAACCTGATCCAGGTGACCGTGAAGAAGAAGTACCCACTCCCAAAGATTTAAGACCTCTTCGATATATTAAAGGGAGCACGGTGGTTCTCAAAGATATACATAGGATCATGCGATCACCAACTCAGTGTTAGAGACGATGATGTGAAGAAGTCAAACTCTATGTGTCAGTACAGCCACTACGAGTTCTTGATTATGCCATTCAGCATAACCAATGCTTCAGCAATGTTCATGAGACTCTTGAACATGATCTTCCAGCATTACATTGATTGCTTTTTAGTATTCTTCATCGATGACATTATGATCTACTCGACTATTGAGGATGAGAATACCGACCATTTTATGGTAGTACTGGATAGAATCAGAGAGCACCATCTTTTTGGTAATCTCTCGATGTTCCAGTTTTGGATCCGAGAAGTTCACTTTTTGGGACACGTCATATCAGAGGATGTAGTTGGAGTGGATCCAGTGAAGATTGAGGCAATACATGTTTGGGATCCACCCAAGAGTGTGACGGAGGTAGGATGTTTCTTGGGTTTGGCTAGAAAATACCAGAGATTCATCCCATATTTCCCTAGAGATGCACCACCACTATCAGCCTAAACAAAGTAGAGGCAACCCTTCGTGTTGTCGGAGAGATGTCAGCAGAGCTTTGAGGAGATGAGGCTGATGATGATTAGTGCCTCCATCTTGAGGCTTACAGAGGAAGGTGTAGGGTACGTAGTCCACTACTACACCTCACAGATCCATATTGGATGTGTCCTGATGCAAGAGCGTATATTGATCGCATATGGTTATTGGAAACTGAGGCAACATGAGAAGAACTATGCTACCCATGACTTGGAGTTAGCAGCAGTGGTATTTGCCTTGAAAAAATGGAGGCACTATCTTATGGGAGAACATTTTACTATGTACTCTGATCACCAGAGTCATAGGTATATATTCTCACAAGAAGGTAATGAACCTGAGAGAATCATATTGAATTGAGTTCCTATAGGACTGCGAATTTGATATAGTCTATATTCGTGGGATGGGGAATTTTGTAGCAGATGCACTCAGTAGGAGATCTGGTATACTGTTGCTAGGAGAAAAGAAGGCTGAACTGGCCGCTTTGTAGATATCCTTTATGGATAGGGATGGAATATCTTTTCATCAGTATTTTACAGTCACTCCCGCAGTTCTTTAGTGATTCTGGGAGGCACAACGTGGAGACACTCACTGCGAGGCACAACATGCTTAGATATCCAAAGCACAGGCAGTTGATGTATTTTTATGAAGGTGGGGAGAACATAGTCATCTTCAGAGGATGTACCATGGTACCAGTGCCACTTCAGGAGGAAGTGTTGAGGGTGTTTCAGAAGGCCCCTTTAGTTGTACATCCAAGAGTTGTGAAGATGTACCAGGACTTTCGATGAAAACACTGGTGGCTGGGAATGAAGAAAGCAGTCATAGAGTTTGTCTCGCGATGTCTCACTTGTCAGCATGTGAAGGCATAGCATCAGGTACCAATACGAATTGTTCATCATTTAGAGGTTCCACAGTGGAACTTGGATGGGATATCCATGCATTTCGTGATGGGGATTCCATGTACATAAATGGTTCATGACTCTATCTGGGTGATTGTCGACCGACTCACCAAGTCGGGCAACTTCCTACCGATAAGAGTGTAGGGTTCCGTAGAGATCATAGGACACCTCTATGGGCAGGAGACTGTGCGGTTACATTGAGTACCCTAAATGATCGTCTCTGATCACTATGCATGGTTTACATCCCATTTAACAAAGGGGTTGTAGGAAGATTTTGGGATGATGCATTGTTTGAGCACCACATTCCATCCTCAGATAGATAGTCAGAACAAGCAGACCATTTAGACCCTCGAGGACATGCTCCATGCATGTGTCTTCGACTTTTGTCATAGCTGGGAGTATGGAATTCCTTTCTTGGAGTTTTCATACAACAACATTTATCACTCCACCATAGGAATGACAACTTTCGAGCCGTTGTATGGGTGACCTTGCAGATCGCCATTGTGTTGTACTGACCCAGGGGAGTCAGCACTAGTGGGACCAGAGATGGTATGGGCTACTACAGAGAAGTTTCACATTATCTAGGAGAGGATGAAGACTACACAGAGAAAGCAGAAGTCTTTTTTCCGACAAGATACGAAGACCTCTGGAGTTCGAGGATGGTGACCACAACTTTCTCTAGGTCTCACCTCAACGAGGTTTGTGGATATTTGGCCGAGGTGGCATGGTATCTCCGAGATTCATCAGAATCTTCCAGGTCCTCAGTAGAGTTGGCGAGGTGGATTACCGCTTAGCTCTAACACCTCAATTGAACTTGGTGTACAATTTCTTCCACGTATCCCAGCTGAGGAGATACGTGCATGACCCATCCCACATCATCGACCATGGCATTATAGACATCGAAGATGGGTTGACTTTTACATAGAATCCAGTGGATGTAAAGGATCGACAAAAGCAGGTTCTGCATGGACAGTCGATACCTCTGGTGGGGATTCTCTGGCAGCATGGGAACCTCCGGGAGAGCACATGGGAGCAGGAGGTTCAGATGTGGGCCCAGTACCCCAACCTGTTTACCTAGTTTGAGTTGTTGATTATGGGTATGTAGATCCCTGAGGAGGATAGAATGTAAAGACCTAGAATTTCCATGTATTTTTTTAAATATATGGGAAATATACGAGACTATGAAAATTGAAATCGCATGATTCTGAGGCCCGGTGTGCCCAGAATCAGTTTCTGAAGTTTTTTTGGGTACGTTCAGTAAACATACGAGCGGGTTTTTCTAACATTTGAACCGGTTATCGTAATTGAATTCAGATGGCACTGTTGAATGCGTAGTGATGGTATTCATTTAATAATACTTTCACCTTGATGACAGTTGGTCGAGAGTGGAAGTTAGTTTTTGGGTTTTTCGTGGAAATAATAAAATAAAATAAATGCATGTTTTATTTTGTTTTATCTATTATATCCACCCTTGTGGAAGTTAGAGGTGGGGACCACCACACATTAACCTCTCATGAGAGGTTATGGTGGTGGGGCACACGAGAACCTAACCACCCATGAGAGGTTACTATGTGGGGACCACCCTGCACAAAACCCCCTTTTTAATTAAGGAAAACCTATCAACTCTCTCATAAATGAGGGAGAGCCTCTTGACCTTCACCACCATAATTTTTCCAACACACATGCCTTTAATCTTGCCAACACACCTCTTAATTGAGTCAATTTAATTAAATTCTTCAATTTTAATTTTAAACCCATAAAACTAAATAATAGATAATCTATTATTTGGAGGCGTGATCTTTTTGGTTGTTGGAAAAGGAAGATTAGAGCTCTTAGGAGGAAACCCTCCAACAAAGAACACTTCCTCCATGATGAGTGGCTTCACCAGTGAATAACGCTCCACTGAAGAAAAATGTCTAAATTGACCTCGACTTCGACCTTCATCCTCGGGAATCCTTCTGACATTGGACGTCCTCATCTGCGGCGAATCGACGTCCGCCTTTTCCCAATGATTTTTCATCCGCATTCTCACTCCAACGTCGATGAAAAACGAACAATGTAGGGATTTTATTTATGTATGAAATTATTCCCTTAATTATTTACTTCTAAAAAAAGAACCCGGACCAAATTATTATCATTTTGATCCACGTATTGTTTATCCTTGATTTTATGAATAAATTGTTGTGGGAGGGTCTGTTGTGCTACTTTATTGTGAGCCAAATTAAACAACCCTAATCACGGAGGGTGTGGACCAAACCAACATGGCCAGAACCCTTCTCTATTCTCTTTTGCGGTGTTCTTTGAAACGGAGGAATGTGGAAACAGTGTTGAAGTTGACGAAGGTGACATGCAACAGCCGCGCTACCCATGGCCTCTGCAACCAGCGTTGCGCTCGCGGCGCTCCGACCGAACCGGCTCTGCCGTCCCGGGCTAAACCGCCCTGCCATCCTGCTTCCGAGCCTTGTCGACGGTGCCATGCGCGGACCCGGCCTAGGCCTCTTCTGTGCCTTGCGGCCCCGCCGGACCGTCGTTCCCCGAATGCACCTCCCGGATCCAATCCTTCACGCCTCTCGAGGGCCCCAGTCAAACCGTGCCAGCCCCGCCGGCCAGAGCTGCAGTGGCCTGCCGGCCTCACGAGCAGTCTTGGATCCTGGCCACCGCGCCTCCCAGTTCCCCTACCGCAATAGCCTTCAGCCCCACTCACGCCCCCTGACCAAACTTGCCTCCCGGCCGAACCTGCCCAGTCGCGCCCTCCGGGCTGAGCCTCCCTAAGACGCACCCCCGTAGCCCTCTAAGTTGAACTTACCTCACACCGAACTGCGGCCAGTATGTACCCTCGCGGCCGGTCCACGCCCTCGCAGGCAGTCTGCACCCTTGCACTACTCGTGGCCATGCGGCCTACCGGGCCGGGGCCCAGCAGGCTGGGCTGAACCCAACGGGCCAGACCTAACAGGCCCGGTCAAGCCGGCCCAGGCTGAGTCAGACCACACCCATTCCCACTATGACCCTTTACCTTTTATTGGCCATATAATTTCCACCAGAAATCTATTTGACGAACCATCAGTGGTGCTGGTTATCATGGAGTGTGACGGTTCCATTGAGTATACCCAACTAGAGTCTGGGTTATAGTTGTGTAATGGTTAGGTTGGATCGTGCATGAATCCAATCGGGCCCCCAGAGTCCAAAAGGATAATAAATCACCGATCTAGCATCAGATAGACACATCGTCAGTTGTGATGATACCCCTATGATGTAGAAGACCTTTGGGATACTTCTTCTTGGGACTTCTTGGAAGTTGGAGCATCGACCAGTAGCTTGTGCGGTGGATATTCTGAAGACGAGTTAGCTTTTGTGCAGAAACCTAGTAGCTGGCTGAGACTTGACCACTGTGGACCGATTA
Organism: Viscum album; assembly: GCA_963277665.1. Classification (NCBI taxonomy): domain Eukaryota; kingdom Viridiplantae; phylum Streptophyta; class Magnoliopsida; order Santalales; family Viscaceae; genus Viscum; species Viscum album. The sequence goes on from CAUJRU010000317.1 coordinate 747,835, forward strand.
ACATGGAATGATTCATATGGCCTAGTGGAGAGGACCTGGTTGTGGCGGCAGACCCACAGTAGGGGAACACATTGTTTTGGCGGCAGTCCTGCGGTACTCGACGGGAGGAGTACCTCTGTAGACTCTGAGGGGGAGCTCCTAGTTGTGGCGGCAGACCTATAGGGAGGGAGAACCTCTGTGTGATGCAGCAGACCCACGGTACTCGATAGGAGGAGTGCCACAGAATTACAAGGTTAGTGGGGAGCGCCTCAGTGTGACACGACAGACCCAATGTACCCGATAGTGGAAGAGTTCTCCTGCAACTAAGGGTTTGAAATGTTACTAAACCTAGAATAAAATCCTGGTTGAGCTGATTCAGTAAATTTTGTGTTTTCCACATGATTGAGATGGATTACTTGATAACTTATGTATATGTATGACTATATACCTAAGGGGGTCATCTTTTGATTTCAATATTTGTGGTTTATCCCTCTTGGATTTTGTGAGACCTTGAGGGTCTAGGGGTACCTACTAAATATCATTATACTCACCCCTACCAGGGCTATGCCCACACCTTGTTGTGTTGGATGCAAACAATGAACAACGCTAATTGAGGTTATGAGTTCCAGGACTTGACGGTACCTGGAGGTGGACTATATGGTGTGTCGGTATATGGAGGTGACAGATGGACATGGAGTGCTGACGTTTCTATCTATACCTACCCATCAGGTTGGAAACCCGGAGGACGACCCAAAATCTGTATTTCCTTTCTTCGGTAGTAATTATACTTCCAGTTCCTTGTACTTTATAGTTGGGCTTGTATTTCCGGCCCCTTTAACTTTTCATCACTCATTGCTATATAGTTTACTTAGTGTTTTGTGTCCAGTTGTGTGCTCTTTTGTGTTTGTTTATAGGTTATAAAGGCATTGCCTTCCCAGTTTTAGGGAAATACACTTATGATTCTAGTTGTCAGCCCATGGACTTCAAAAGGTGGGCTTGGGGTAATTGTGACATGGGCCCCTGGGGACCGGTCGTGACAAGTGTTTGATGATCTCAACTTGCAACTCTGTAATTAAATAAATCCACAATATAATTAGATAAAAATAATATTATTATAAAAAATACTTAAAATATAGAATTTGAATTAGTGGGAATGAACTTGAATAATTTATTCCAGAAAATTTATGTGAAAAATATAAATTATACTTATAATATGAATGAAATTCTAATTTTATAACAATAATGAATAAAAATGTAATTTTATATATATAATTTTTTTATCTAAAAAATTTATTTTTATAAGATATTGATTTATATTTCACAAACGGTATCAGTTAATGATCATAATACTATTGCGCTACCCCTGCCTGTTTATATAGTATTGAGATTTTCGAATATTAAAAAAAATTCTATATATATATATATATCATTTTTATTAAAAATTAATTTTCTAAAAAAATTAGATTTTTAATTTTTTAAAATAAATATTTTTTCGGATTCATCATAAACATATCTTCATATTATTAATTTTGGTGACTTTTTAAAAAATTATTTTTAACTGAATGTCTTGTTCTAACATAATAAATGAATTTAAATACATAATTATTATATGACTATGAATTATAAATTCATGACCTTTTTTAAGCCAAATATGTTTATAATAAGTTTCATTATTGAATTATTTTAAAAAAAATACAAGCCTATATATGATGTTTCAAATCATAGGTAATATTTTTTTAAAAAATTGCACACAATTATTTTTATTTTTATTATTAATTTTTATGAAATTATTAAATTGAATAAAATGAAATGGATTACAAATTTATAAAAACTGAGTCGAAATTTTGTAATAAGAGCCACTATATTTTTGGTTATAGTGGACCTATTACTTTATGTAATACCTAGATAATATAAAAAAAGATAAAATCGTTGATGTTGGGAATTTGAGAGTAAAATACCAAAAAAATTACAACATGTGTGGAAATGGGTGATTGAGCTAATTATTTAACCATTCCCTTCACCCATCATTTCTTTTAAATTTTGGATCCAATTTCCTTGAGTGTTAATTTGAATTATTGAAATGTTTTTTTGGGTATTTACAAAAATATTGTCCCTATTTACTTATTAAAGGGGCTATCCTATCCTCAATTACATTATCACTAAAACACATTTTTTTAGTACAATAATATTTCCAATACAATCTAAAACATTAATATCCACACTATATAAATATTATATTCTCAAAATCACACCCCTATAAATTATAAACCCCTTTGTAATGGAGATAATCCAAGATTTGGGGTAAAAATTTCTCACCACTCTATTATTTATGCATTTATTTACCTGCACATATTTTTCCTAATATTTTATTTCACCAAATTAAAATGAAAAAATTATTATCAATAATATTTCGGTTTTTATTTTATTTTACATGCAATGATAATTTTTCCCATTTCCATTAAGAAAAACAAATTCATAAATTTTTTATTATATGTAATACCACCTCCATGATGAATTATGTTGCATTTTACTTCCCCACTATAAAAGGCCAAAAATAATGTATAATCTTATACATGATTATAATGTTTATATATTTTTTTTCGAATCTTAAGAAATGATAAATATCAACCCTTTCACTCATTCTATGGAAAATGAAATCGTCAACAATTAGTATGTGCAGATAACATCTGATAGGGAATGATTGATTTTCTTTTTTCTTTTCATCGCCTATATAAATTTCATTTCATAAGGATAGGATAAATGGTTGAATATGGTTATTATTATAACATTATGTTTCATTTATAATAAATTGAGTAACCTATTTATGAAATGATCAATATATAGTTATCATTAATTGAAAAAATTAAAATGGGTAAACAATGAGGAAAATGATCACTTATTTATATATAATTCCATAATATAAACTATATTATTTTAATTCATTAAAATCATGATATAACATAATAATAGACACAAAATATGATCATTAGGATTCTTATATATAAAAATACAACAAAATCATCACATTATCATCCATTAATCATTTTGGTTTCATGTTTTGGTCAGTTTAACAACCTACATGAGCAATGTTGTTAGCTTATAACATTGATGACCTTGAGACACTATTTTATATTGTAATATAATATGCCTATGTAACTAGTTTTTTTATTTTTTTACAATAATTTTATATCAGCATTTAAACTATTAACTAATAAATCTCTCTTTATGAATTAAGAATCACAAAAACATATTTTTCACCAATTTGAACCCCATTAATCGTAACCAAAACATGAATTTAATATTAATTTATATTTATAAACAATAAATGAATATGTATTATTGTGTTTTATATGATCAAATAATGATTTAATTATGGAAAAAATAGATTACAATAATTGTTTTACGAAACTACTCCAACACAATAATGATTACTTATGAATGGTTCGGAATATAAGTAGAAACTAACTAATATATATACATAAAATGATCCTAAATGTGTATAAAAAATTGTTATATTATTAATATGGTTCTTTTTATTTTAATCAGTGAAGTCAATTTAATTATTTATATTTTTGTGTGAATATGAAGAATGAAATTGGACTAAGGTGAGGGTTTTTTCATCTCAAATTATTTTCATTGAGACATGTTTCGTATTATAAAACTATTTTCATTAATGTAGTCTATATAATTACAATTTCATATATAATTTCAAGAATTATATTTTAATACATACATTTTATTTTCAACTAAAATCTCTCTACTTCAGGGGGTTTTATTTCAAATGTTACTTAAGCTATATGGCCTTTCCTGGTTTCAATTCATAATTGTCGAGAGAAGTTACTTGTTATGAATCATGTACACATTGTGTGGTTTTGTATTCATTTTATATCCCCTGAATTTATTATATTTTATTTCCTTTAATTTCATGGTATTTATATACCAAATAATTTTCCCTAATTAAATAGGCTATTAATTTAGTTTTTTCACAGGTAATAAAGATTTTTGGTACCTCAACTTGCATTTATTGAGTTATGATCATTATATATGAATTATTTGATGTAATAGGGATATATTCTTCTATTTTATTTTGTTATAGGGAATTTTATAATTATTTTAAAGTGATATATATTCCTACCAAAATGAAATTTGAGAAATATTTCTTAATTCTTTGGTTAAGCTATATTGTTACCATCCCCCTTATTTCTCTAGATGTGTTATTATGATGTTATTCATTCAATTATAATTGGGATGTGTATTTAAATTATATATGTAGTAATTGTAATAATTTTTTTATTATAAATTTTAATATATATTTTTTAATCATTAAACATAGTTTTTCAGATGGTTTAGGAGAATTTTATTCTTTTTATTGACATGAAGAATAATATCGGCATATAGTATGCATTTATTCTAATACAAATAATAATTTAAAATTTAACTATGTATTAATTGAACATTCAGCTTTTTCATTGGATGGGTTGTGATCATGATATCCATTTTCATGACTTTTGAAATGTATTCAAATCGTTACTGGTTTTTTATTGCTAACATGGTTTTATAATTCATTTACATTCGATATTAATCATAATATTGATAGAATAGTTTTTAATTAGCCAGAAGTTCTATAGGGAATGGAATAAAATGTCTTCTTCACTCTTATGTTGAATGCATTGTACATAATAGAGTGAATTTTGGGGGTTTAAATTATATTTCCCCTTAATGCATTAATATGTCTAAATAGAAAATTTTCGTTAGGTATTTGGTATATGTGGGTCAAATTCATCAAGATATCCAAACTATGGTCTCAAGGATAAGTAAATGTCCTATAATAGGGCCTTGAAAACATGTTTTCAATATCAAACTTTATGCATTCCAATAATATGAGATCAGTATTATGGATACCCATGTTTTTATTTTCTATCATGTATATAACATGCAATCTATTTTAGTTAATTATGGGGTTACCCAAAATATTTATTCAATCAGTTTTATGTATACAATGCTTTGGTTTTTAACTTCTTCACTTTTATGTTTCCCTAACAAAATAGTTTAGATCAACCATTTCTTTTGAATCTACTCCTAGGTCATAATGAAAAGTGACATAAATGATATGTCTTAACAAATAAAATATATGTATTAATTTTTGGGAGATGATTAATACTCAATGTGGAATTTGTAGTTTTATATATAATGTGAAAATTTTCATTTTTTTCTACAGAACATGGGATATACTATTATTTTTTCCCCTAAATCTATAATTCTAAAAAACTAAATTTTTTTGAGAATATATGTAATGAAATATTTCATTTAATTAATGTAATTATGTGATTATTTTTACAAGGAATATATTGTTTGTAATAAGGTGTTTTTTAATGTATGTGTTTATTGAACTGGATCTTGGTGTGTGGGTCTATGTCTACATATTTGGTATCAGATTAGGGTTTAGATTACCATAGAAATTATGATGTTTTTTTAGAATTATATAATTGATGATAATATAGGGTTGATCATAATTTATGAGTTATAGATAATAATTCACAAAAGTATTTGATTTAATGTTAAGGTAATAATTCACCTTTTATTTATGGATTTGGATTAGAACCTATTTGATAAACTACTAGGGATATGTCTTAATGAGTATTCTATGTATAAGGTAGCATCCCAAAGTATTTTAATGTATATATTTAATGGAATCCAAGAAATACAATCTCTTATTCATTACTAAAAGTTAACACTTTACATATAATAGAAGTACCTAAGCATAATAACCATGAAAAGGGTGAACTGGGTATTAACTAAATCATCACTTGCTGCATGATAAAGAGGCCTAATTTTAAACATGGTTTGACACTAAAATTGGGTATGTTTTGGTTAAATACATTATCTATAAAAATCATCAAAGAGGATATAAGTATGGCTATAATTAATTAAGTTCAATAACCTAATAGAAAAATGATTGTGGATATCCATGGATTGAATAAAGAGATGTATTGGTTGTTCCAAAAGTACAATATGTAATAAATAAAGGTGTCATAGGGGAAGTAATGTACGAATTCATGTTTTAACAATCCTATTTTTAAAATTTTAAAATAATGATTGGTTTTATTATTTAGAAAAAATAGGATCACAATGATGATGTTACGAAATGTATTAATCAAAAAACCACTGAGACTTATCAATGATAAAGGAATCACATTGAAGTGGATTAGAATATCAACATATGTGTATTATAATACAAAGGGGGAGATTCCATGTCTAACATAAGGTGGTGGGATTGTTTTTATATTAAAAACTAAATATTTAATGTCATGCCTACTATCAAGAGTTTGTGATATTTATCGGTCATATTCTTCTATATTCTAAAGGATAAGAGGATTATATGAAACATCTTAGTATTTTACATCAATATTTATACTTCAATAGTTTTGAAACCAATATTAAATTTAATAAATAAAATTTAAATGTATATTTATGAAAAGGTTTTTTTTTTGGTATAACTATTGAAGAAATTTTTTATAAATCATGGATAAATCATAGGATTAAAATTTTATTGATGTTGAAGTAATAATGGGTTTCTAGGATTTGAGAAAAGTGTGTATGATAATATTGGAATCCCTAAAATTGATTATTCATTTAATAAAATTTGATCCATGATAATTTTGGTAAATTTTAACACATTTTATTGATTATAATAAACATCAAGAAGTTTGTTACTTTTTAAACTGCTGACTAATACATTGGGAGGTTATAGATAGCGAAACTTTTTCGAATAATTGATATTTTATATGTGGACTAATGTCATATAGAATTAAAAGGTTTTATGAAATGTTTGTTTTAGAGAATGTATAATTAGGGTATAAAAATACCTCAATATATGATTGTTTGATAGATTAATATTGTTTGGGGAATGATAAGTAAATTAATATATTCTAAGAGAGTGTGGTAGAAGTCATATTAGTTTTTATATTCGAAATGAAAAAAATGTTAACAATACAATCACATGCATTCATCAGTGAGTAATAGTTTCAACATCATGGTCACAATTTTTTTTATCAGGATGAATCAATCACCCTAATATTTTAATAAATGAATTATTTTAAATGATCCAAATACATTAAATATCATTCAATAAATGTAACACAGAAATAAATTGAAACTAAGATATATTTAGATAAATATTAAAATATAATAAATGTTCTATAAAACCTAGGCATTGAATTAGTGGAAATGAATAGTAGTAAAATATTAAAATAATATTTCTATAAATAATAAAAAAGATTCTTATAATATGAATTAAATTCAATTGGTAGAGCTAAAATGGAAAAAATGTGCATTTTATACATTTAAATTTATTTTTATGAATCTTTTATTTCTATTAAACATGAATTTATATTTCAGGAGAAATTTGATTAGTTATTATAAATTATAATTCAAAGGTAAAATTTGTTAATAATAATTTAATTTGTAAATGATAGGAAATATCAATGATAATTTTTAATATACTTAAAAATTTTACTTTCCTATAAATATTGTTTTTAATATATCTTAAAATCCTAATTAGAAGTTGAATTTATAAAATATAGATATTTAATATTGTAAAATTACCCTTATTTTTGGCTTCATAATAGTAATAATTACTTTATTTGAATTTTTCTGATATTTATAAAAAGAATGTTTTTTAATTGGAAATATCGTTTTTTAAAATAAAATGATTTTAATAATATTATTATAATATAACTATAAATTATAATTTTGATATAAATTTCTATGACAATATATATATTTTATATCCAAGTATATAATTTTTAAAAATATTGGATTAAATTTATAAACACATATTGGATATCCTAGAAGGTAAGTAATATTTTATCGAAACAAATTATGTAATATTATTTTACTATTAATTTTTATCACCCTTATAGATTGAACACATAAAAATTTATTTAAAATTTAGAATTAGTTGATAAAAAATTTATAATAATGATAACTTTCTTTTTTTTCATGAACGTCTTTTTACCCTATGTGAGATCTATATGCTATGGTAAAATCTAAAATGATAAAACTAATGAATGAAAGAGTAAAATTCATCAAAAAAGTCTATTACATGTGATTGAATGTATGGATGAGGCCTTTATTGACCTTATCACTCTCCTCCATATTATTTTTCATTTATTTAGAAAAAATAATTTTATTGGCTTTCAATTATTTAAATGTTTTGGGTATTTTTGAAAATTCCATCCCCTTTCTCTTATAAAACACGCCCTCCTCTTCTCACTACGACTCACACGAAACCCCATTTGTTTCATAAAAGAATAGACCAATACTATCATCCACATTTATTTCTTCTAAAATTGGATATTCTCTTCTTAGAAGACCATAACTCAACTGCTTAACCCCCTTCACAAATGAGATACTCCATGAAGTGAGGTATAAATTTATAACATGACCTTTCATTTTATATCTTTTTTTCAATTAATTTCCAAAAATTCATTTAACCATATTAAAATTATAAAATAAATACCCTTATTATACTGTTATGATACTATAATTATGGTATATTAATTAACCATTCTTCCCAATTCTATTATGAAAAATTAAAACATGAATCGTGCATTATGAGGACTACCACATCCAAAACAGAACGAATTTCATTTTACTTAAATAACAGACAATGAATGAATAAAAAATTGATTTAATAAAAAATTACCATATTTATATCATTTTTATGATTATGAATAAATAATTAATATTACTCTTTTTACCATATATCATAAATGAAATTAACATGCCTACTTGTGTACTACTGACTCTATGAAATGATTAATTTTAATTTTCCTTTTCATTATTACATTACATATATTGTAATGAGGTCATCATTACTAGATTAATATTATTATTATGATATCATTAATGTTACATAGAAATATATAATAATACATATTAATGATATTATCATCTAAGTATTATTATTAATTCAAACATTTAGAACTACTGCACTAAGATTAAAATGATCTCTTCATTATAAGTAATTAATTTATTTAAATTAAATTATAATTATACTTAATTATTGTTCAGATAGATTACACAAATAATGTCTAAATAAGGACATTAATCATATGGTATAATTATAGTACAAATAAACCATATCATCATAATTTATTAATCATGCACGATTTATTTTTGGGTTTGTTTATGAACCTACTTGAACAAAACTAAGAATTTATATCATGGATGACTATGAGATGATATTTTATTGTCATGATATTATATTTATATATATATTTGTAATTTTATATCAATATTTAACACATTAAATAATAAATCCCCCTTCATTTATTATGTATCATTGAAACATGCTTTTCTCCAATTTCTACAGTATGAACCATATCCAAAAAACCATAACATGTGATTATTCCTTTATAAAAAATATTGGAACACCTATTACATTACCATATATATTCTAATCAAAATGAATATTTTGAAATTAATAGATACCATCATGTTTCTATGAAACTAGTTCAATGTTATAATGATAACTTATTACTGGTGCTGAAAATAGATAAAAACTAACTACTACATATATTTATATAATGAATAAAATTGAGGATTATATATGGTTATATCTGAAAATCATTTTTGGGATATGTATTTAATGAACTTACTTTAATTAATTTGGATTTATTGTGTAAATACAAAATGAATCAGGACCTTGGTATATTTTATCCATCTCAAATGTCTCTCTATGTTACATATTCGGTATTATGACCCATGATTCATTTATATAGTGTATATAATTCCTATTGGATATATAATATAATAATTTATATTTTCAATCATGTATTTTTTCCTATTTTATGGCATCTACATAATGGGGTTTTTCATACAGTGTCACTAAAGTCGTATGGGTTTTCTTAGTCTCATTTCTGATTCATTGAGACATATTAAAGGTTATACAAAATGCTAACATTATTTTCTGTTATAACGATGTAATATCTGAATATATATATATATATATTATTTCATGGTAGTTAATAAAAAATCATTTTCCCTTACTGAATGGGATATTGATTCAGTTGTTTCCTGTATAGTAAGGTTTTTTGGTATCTCAACATTTATTCCATGAGAAATAACTATTCTATTTAAAATATTACTTATATGTGGGATATATTCTACATTTTATTATATTATGAGGTATTATATTATTTTTTTTAATGGGGATATACATTCATACCACATCAACTATTTGAAAAATATTTCACAATTATTGGGGTGTGTTCATTTTCATCCACCCACCATCATCCTTTAGATGGGTTTTGATGATGTAATGTTTTTAGTACCATTTGGAATGGTATTGTATTTTTTTCTTATTTAAATATGGATTAATATTATCATGGTTAATAAGTATTTTTTAACCATCCAACTTTTTAATATTGATGGTTTATGACCTCTTCGTCTATTTTATTGACTTAGGAAAACATTTTAGCATTATGTATATGTTTATTCAAATATAAATGATCATTGGAAAGTTGAATATGTATTCTATGACCATCCATATTTTTATATAGGTGGTTTTTATAATGTTATACTTGTTATTGAAATGGGGGAATGTATTGACATTGTTGATGATTACTCAATACTAATGTGGGTTTATTATGTATTGACATTTGATATTCATTATTACACGGATAACCATAACTTTATTCAGTTAGAGGTTCCTTGGGGTAATGGTATGAAATACATTATTCAATCATTTAGTGAATGAATTAGACATATTCATGTAATGGGTGGGTCCCAAAATTATATAGATATTATATGAATCAATAGGTCTTATGAGAAAAACATTTTTTTAAATTCATGTATGCCTGCACAATGTAGAAATATGTCTTAAATTTGTTCATGAAGACATCTAAATGACATATAACAAGGCCTTGACATCATTTTTTTATGTCTTGATTATTATTTCCATAAGTAAGAGATTAAAATTATTTATATCCAATTTTTTGGTTTATTTTTTTAGATATATCATGCTCCCAATATCAGTTTATTATAGAATTAATCAGATTATTTATTCATATCATATTTAATATAACTTGATTTTGATGTTAATAACTTCAGTTATATGTTTCCCTTAGTGATCATTTGATATCACAACTTTATTATGAATATATTCCTTATATCATGATAAATATATTATATATTATATGTATAATATGATATTACATGTAAAAGAATTTTTGGTAGATGATGAAGACCCAATATGGATTATGTTGTTCTATTTATAATGAGAACATTTTTTCAATATAATTAACAGGATGGGATTATAATTATATTATTTAATTATTTATATAAATTCCTAATCCTAAAAGGCATGGTAACATATATAGTGTAATATATTTTTTCTATATAATTATTTGATTGTTAGGTTTGGTAATCTAGAGTTGATATCAAAATGAGTTTGTAATGTATGTGTTTGTTGTGTTATATATTGTAGTGTCGGTATATGGTATCACAATGTATAATAGACAGAGTTATTATATTAATCTCAAGGATTTAATAACATCAATTTTCCAATAAACATTTCATTCATTATTATGAATATATTCATTCAAAACCATTTTATAAAGGGTAACTAATACCACTAATAAAAGTTGACCTGCAACTATTCCAATTGGAAAGTCAATAACATAAAAAATAGGATCATGTGAATAAGAGATATATTTCATTTTATAACGATAAAAATTTATAATATATGAACATAAATTTATTTTTTAAAATAAGATAAAAACGTATATTTTTTTAAAATAATGCTATTTTTTAAATAAAAACATAAAGAGTCATTTCATATAAATAGCTTATTAGAGAATATGTAAAGAGGGTTGGAGTGAATTTCCAATAAAAAATTAAAACAAATAAAAAAATTAAATTAATATGGTAATGTGATTATTATTATAAATATTGAATGTAAAATTTAATGTAAATAAAATCAGTATTCATAGTGGAAAATATACATATCAAATTTATGAGTGTTTTTGTCTTGTGTTTGAATAATGAAAAGTGTAAATTAAAGGAATGACCAAACATGATTTTAGTTACTATTTAGAAGTAGCTCTCTATGAGCCACTAAATATCCTCCCATTAGGTTGAGAAGTTTATGTTATTACACCACTTATAATAGAGTTTATCATGAAAATCATTCATATTAATTATGGCTGTGATAAACCTCTTGAACATCATCAGTAGTTAAGAAAACCATCCATATGTTTTTTTGATTTTGATATCACATTACATAATAATATGTTAAAAAAGAGTGATTTACTTGTTAAAAAACAATTACATAGTCTCCCCATATCTATCTTAAGGTTTTTTACAATTTAAGTAATATTCTGAGAGATTGTGGATGAGTATATTCGTTGATAATGAATAAAATTATGGATTATATATTGAGAGAAATATAATAATATCTTCTAAAACATTACATTTTTTGGAGTAAATAATTTATTAAGAATTGGAGATGTGTATTTGTTAATAATTGTGCTGAGGATTCTATTTTAACCCACCATGGAAAGAAATTAATATCTATAGAATTCAAGGTAAATTTTATATTTTTTTAAAGTCATTAACCATTATGAAAGGTATATAAGAGCAGTAGGGTCAACCAAATTAATGAAATTTGAGTGGATGGATTAAATACACAATATTTTTGGATGATCCCAGCAACTAGCTGGTGAGACACCTGAGGTTGTATGAATATACCTTCATCCACTAGCTTGTTTATTCTCCTCTACCATATTTTTTTGGACTCCTGTTAGATAGTGTATTATATCTAAAACAATATTCAGTTTGTGGCACTACACCAACTAGTTGGTGTTGTTTTATTATTCCAAGATTCCCCACATCCATTCAACCTCCTTCAAATCTATTGTTAGACCCATTAAACATACCACCATGGATTCAACACATTCATTATGTAATCATCAAGAATTTCATAGAAACCTTAAATGATTTATGGTTTGGAGTTTATAAAATATAACAGAGAAACAATAAATGAATATTTTAGGATATTAATTTAGTGTTTATTATCCGGAAAACATCTAGAGAGAGAGAGGAACAAAAAATTCTTAGTATGTCATCACGTTTCCATCCTATGGTATTTTTATTCCCTTTCATGACTCATATAATGTTATCTTTTTGGTATGTGGAAATTCCATTAACAATGATAATAAGAGGTTTCTCATTATCCTCTAAAATGTCATATTTTTTGATTCTTCATAAATTTTTAACTTATATGTAAAGTGGGTTTTAAAATAATTCTGAATATTATTATATTAATTGTATTAATTATATTTAAACTATTAAAAACTCTGTAAACAACTACATTATCTATTAATAATATTAGAAGATAGGGGTTTGATATTATTTGTAGAAATTTCTTGTTAAATAATTTTATAATTAAAAAAATTAATTTTTATATGAATTAAAATGTTAACTAATTGAAATTTTAGAGAACTCAATAAGAAATTTAAATTTTTATATATCAAAATTATCAAGAATATAGGTGTAATGTTTTTCACAAGAAATTTTCTCAGAATTATAAATGAAATTATTTAAAAAACCTCCCATTTTTAGAAGGTTTACAATAAAAATGTCATTATTGAAATATCATTCACATGAATCATTATCAGATTAAATCTAGCCATGTTAAAATATTGGGAAAACATTTTTTAAAATATAACAATTAAAGTTTCTCTACTTTTAAAATATTCAAATAAATTAGTGGAGAACCTATATATCATGTTAACTAGGTGATATGAATGATCCTAATCATTATATTTCATAGACTGTAATATATTAATCAAATTTTTTTTTCCAAATTCAATTAAATGTGGACATTTTTTAATATAAATTGTGTTTTTATAAAATTAAAATAATTTTATATATAAAATAAATAGTGTGTGAGTTCTAAAAAGATCATCTTCATATTAAAAAAAATAAATCAGTGAAATATGATATATTTAACTCATATCGACACATATTCCATGACACGAGTTGGTTTAGTTGTTATTATATTTCCTAATTGAATCACAATTCCCAAAATATTATGTTTATCAACCTAAAATGTAGAGTATAAAGAGTTATTCATCACAAATATCTATAAATGATTCCAATTAAAAATAAGTGATTTTATTGAACTTAATATTTATATTTTATCCTCTAAGTAATGCAATACAGTGGTCCTCGAGGGTTTTTTACAAGGAGGCTATAGGCTATGCTATATTTTCTCTTTTATTATTAATTTCTTTTTTTACGTACAATGGGAATTTTTGATTGATTTTTGTGTGTGGATTGTGAAAACAAAAATAATTTAAGAAAAGTGTGTCTGACCATGTGTTGGAAGGTGATTGTAATCTATTTTAAACCTCAACATATTATCTTTCATATTATTGCGTTATATATTAATTATTTCAAATTTTATAATATTAAATATATTACAATATAATTGACACAAAATTGTTACTTGAGTGATTATATATATACTATTGAGTGTGTGTGAGACTCATTAAAACTAAGTGATATAATTGTCTAAAAACTACAATTAATAGAAGCTATTTTATTCTTTGTACTCTTAATGATGGAAAATTATATGAAATTTAAATAGTCGAGAATGATGTGAAATAAAAAAATCAATGGGACAACATCATCAATAATTTAAGCCAATTATACACATTCAAGAGTTGGAGAAGAGAAAATTTCATTCGAATTATTTCACACAAACAACAAAAAGTGAATATTTATAGAGAAAAAATAAATTGATTAAATTTAAATAAGAAATAAAAATATAATTAATCATAGATTATTTCACCATAGATATCCACTATCTTATATAGATTATTTTTTTCTCTAGACTTGGATAAATAAACTACAGTCATCATCTCACTACTCACTATATATATAAATTTATAACACACTCTATAACTGAATCTTATTCCAAAATTTTCCTCACCTGAAAGAATCAAGAAATTATATAAAAAACACCACATCTTAGTTTTTCCTAAAATTCACCATCATTTAACTACTTTGGTTCAGTGAACACGTTGAATTTTTCACATTTCTTTTTATTCACCTCGGTGACTGATGTTAAATTGAATGATCTAAAATTTATCATGTATATTATTCCAAAAATTTCTCAATGTAATCATCACATGGAAATATAGATATCCATGATTGATTATTAAAAAAACAAAATTCAATCATCTTCATAGTCCCCTTTATATAAAATATCAGCAATATTTTATTTCAACTCATCATATTTTGAATTTTGAATGAACTAGTTATCAATATAAGTTTAATAAATAATTTAATTCCATATATCTTTTCATTTAATATCTTGTATCTTGGTTATCCGTTGGATAATATTATATTTTATTTATTCTGGTATTTAATATCACGAAAATAGTTTTATAATTCATTTAATCATAGATGTGTTATTCCAATGTGAGATCCCCTAAGGTTTTTATAATAAAAAATATGCTCATTCCATAACATTTTAATTTCACGTGACCTATTTCAACATGAAGTGAGGTGAAATTTATTTATTACTACATATCCATTTACCAGTTCGAAATATCTTTCAAACCTGATTCTTGATGGAAATATATATTTTTTAAGCACTACTGTGTGTTATATTTCATAAGTGACTTATTTAGAAAATTACATATCATATGTAACTCATTTTTATTAAAAAATGACATGTGTTACTCATTTTCTATTGAATGATATTATAAAAAATCAATAATTTAAACTAAAACATTTCTAATTCCATAAATAACACCTCAATTTCTTCCACATAAGGATATATCATATGCAACCCTCCGGAAATCAAATCTCATTTATGTGGACAACCTATAAATAAAAACAATTAAATTAAAATTAATGTAATATAGAAAATTCAGTATGTATTATTTCACAGTAAATATATGATATTTCTACTTCAATATAAAATATAATCATTCAAAATAAGATTCATCCACCGAAAGATTACATAAAAAAATATCAATTAAAAATATTCCAAAAACATCACACACACAATTGTTCAAATAATTTTTAGTTATTAAATCTCATAACTATTGAAGAAAATGGAAAATTAATTTATTAATTAAATTAAATATTTAATGAAATCCTTGTTCTCACCATAATTGACATATATTGAGACTTCATAAAATAAAAATTTTATTCAAGATAAATTTACTAATTAATTTTGATATAAGTAGAAAAAATGATATATAACAAATTAATAAGTGGGTACCATATCCAAAGATTTGGGTACACCCTCATTGGGATGACTCATCCCCTGGTGCATGTGTGGTGACATACCACAATACAACCTCTCGAAGGCCAGGGGTTATCGACTAGTGCTGAAGGTGTCAACCTTTAAGTGGGAGGCATTTTCTTGAGTACCTATTTGGACACACATGCCCAAAAACTTCCCTAAAACTGAAAGGGAAAACAAGTATAATGAAACAAGTGTTGAGTAGAGTACAACTATGAACAAGTGGGACAAAATAAAAACCCAACAAAAGAACTAAAAAACAAAAATGTAAAAATTGGCTCATTTATCCATCCTCTAGAAACCCCAAATGATGGAAAGAGTATTTTAGCTACTGGAAGCCTAAGTAATACATCATTTCAACCTCATCATACTGGACCCTGCCTACTCCTAGGCTACCAAGGCCTCCGTCAAAATGTCTGTCATATGCACAAGACACATCACATGGGGGAAAGCCTATACAAGGGTGAGTAACATAGTACTGATTAGAGGACCCCAGTCCACTAACGAGAAACACCACGGAGAAACCCCCATGAAAATCCACAATGCGAGGACAGCTCATACTAGGTAAAATCTAAAGAATAAGAAGAATAATCATCAGTTATAGTGATGCACGTTTCATAAAGTTAAGTACTCAACCTTGATGAATCACAGCTCATCTACTGGGCCACTAAGGATCCACACTGCTGCTTCTCGTCAACTGGGTCACTAAAGATCCACATGGTAGCTGGTCGTCTGTCGGGACACAAAGGATCCACACAGCTGATCCTCGAGCCATCTATCATTCATCAACCACCACAATTCCCAACATAGAATAACCCATAATAATTTATCATCGTAAATATTTCAACACAATTTAAGGAATGTCAAATGAATTCTTGATCTGTATGTTATTATTTTTTTTGTAAATCATGTCTAGTTGCATCTGGGCCCAATCTGACTCGGTCGGACTGACCCAACCAACCCGGCTCAGGAGTCCCACATACCATGGTTTAATTCGACTGCCCCGACCTAACCTAGTTCTGGTTATGGTAGGTCTAGTTCGTCATGGATATTTGGCTAGGACCAAAGGGCCTTGCTGGGCCCAACCTAGATTTGGTAGGTGTCTATCCCCCTAGGTCACCCGGTGACTCGGTCTCGTCCTGCCCGACTAGAAGGTCACTATTATGGTCTTTCGGTGCGAGTCTAGACCACCTGTGCTGGTTCGGCCTAGCCCAGTGGTTAGGTGTGTCGCCCGCCACCCAGAGCACGTCTCGCTAGTAGGGGGCCGATGTTGTGCACCAGGTTGAGATGCAGTAGGTTGCCACGTCTGGCCCCCCACCCACCCAACAGTTCGTCTGCTGGGCCTCCATCCCAGCATGGTCTAGAGACCATGACATCCAGCTCACCTGGGTGGCCATAAAACTGTCTCCCCCTACATTCCATCTTAGAACTATGTCTTTTAGTTTGACCCATCAACAGCACACTAGACTGGCATCACGGGTCTCAAGCGTCACATCTTACATTGGCTGCGACATACTCATCCTCAGCATGCCGCAGGGGTGCGCTACTACACCCAACCACTGGCACGGCTGATGGCCTGCTATCCCACTATCCAACAAATGACTAGTACCACCGCTTGTCACCGTCTCCAGGGAATGTATCATCAACGGATCATTGGATGCACTTCAGTGGTCTGTTCTTCGCGCCTCCTATGCCTATGGCCTCCGGGGAACATTCTCTTCACCGAAATGGTCTAAAACCCACCTTGTAATTGATTTGTATTCTTATCCATGAAGAACACTCATGTAGGATGGGATCGGCCCATTTATGTGTCAACCCCTCCATCTGTATTATGATAACAAATCATAGTGGAGGTTTGGGGAAGATGTTCATACAATGAAAATAATAACTTAATCCTAGATAGAGAAAAACCAAAAGAAACGTCACCCTCCTGCAAGAACGCATGGTTCGACGATAAACCTATTAATGGGTTGATTTACATTTGTCTGTTAAAATAAAAGGTTGAATAAATCCAAAGTAAATCAATTCCCTACCTCATTGGCATTCGTTTCCACAACATTTCATCCTTTACTTTTTATGATGTCGATGGTGTTCGTCATTCTTCGAAGTATGTCGAAGTTGATGACGTCCCACCAACATTCTTCATTTTTCATTGGGGATGAAATTCATCAGAGTCTCATTAGAGAATCCTCATAGTTTAATACTTTTTCCACCAACACCTCAAAATTTTAAAAATACAACACGTCGTAGTGATTCTGTTATGTTGTGATGTCGAGTCATTACACAGTTTCATTTGTGATACAGTGTCACTATGACACGTCATTAAATCATATTTACGCTACATGTTAATGATCCATTAATGATCTCCATTACTTCCTCTCTTTTCAGCCTCGTCTCTACCATGCTGCATCTCTGGGTCGTCATCTGTCAGTGAGAAAAGAAATAAAATAACATCTAATGTTATTTTATAATTTTTCATGAAATGTCAAAAAATTAGCTTTTCAATTTGTCCCATATCTTTTGAGGTTATGTAGTTTCTAGGAAAATCTATAAATTTTATGATCAATGGTTCTCTTAGATTATTGATCCATGTACCATTTCAAAACATAGCAAACCCATCTCACACTTTTAAAGAACGTACCTACAAATTGCTCACAATTCTGTTTCGGGCTAACCGGGCCATGGAATCATGTACCGTCAGAGCGTGCAGTCTCGAAATAATTCCATATAATTAGAAAATATTTCATGGAATTTTTTATATGTTACATTTTCCCAACCATAGGGACATACATCCTCAAAATACCAATGAAGGGTTATTCAAACAAATGGGGTAATGATCACAACTATGAGCCTCCCTCTCCCATGTTCTCTCCAAGAGATTCCCGTTCTACCACCGAACATGCACAATAGGAATAAAATGCCCCTGAAGGACCCACTATTGTCAATCCACTATCTTCATTTGGAACTCTGTCAATGTCAACCCATCGTCGTTGTCCAGCTCACCCTCGTCGATGATGTGCTATGGATCATGCATGCATCTTCTCAACTGCGACACATGAAAAACATCAAGCACCCAATGCATATGTGGGGAAGGCCTAAGAGGTATGTCATGTTTCCAACTCTACTCTGGATCCGAAAAGGTTTGATGAACCTCAGAGATAGCTTGCAGCTCCAACCAAATCTCTGTAATCCCCGTCAGGGTGAGACCCAAAGGAACACATGGTAAACATTTTCAAATTCAAGGTATCTCCATATCCTATCATTATTACTCTTCTATATAGTTATTGAAGTCCTCATCCACTCCATGATGACATTAACCTTCTCAGTGGTAGCCCGTACCAACTCTGGACCCAACAGTGGCGACTCCCCAAGGTCTGTCCAGCATAGAGATAATATTGAAGGCCTCCCGTAAAAGGCCTTAAATGGTGTCTTACCAATAGTGGAGGGATATCTGTTGTTATATGGAAACTCCAATAGTGGTAGGTGGTCCTCTCAACTATGTCCAAAAACCAAGATACAGTCACGAAGCATGTCCTCTAAGGTGTGTATAGTATGCTGATTTTGACCATCTATCTGGGGATGAATGGATGTGCTCATGTGTAGCCGAATCGAGAACATCTCCTATAATACCTTCAACAATAGGGATATAAAGCATGAATCATGGTCTGAGATGATCATCCAAGGCACCCTGTGAAGACACACTATCTCTTAGAAATATAGGCATCCCATTCCCACTACCGATCCCTTCTCCTTGATAGGTAGGATGTGAGCCGACATGGTAATTAGATCAACGATCACCCGAATATAATAATGTTCTCTAGATGTATGTGGTACCACCTTCAC
Source organism: Viscum album (assembly GCA_963277665.1). NCBI lineage: Eukaryota > Viridiplantae > Streptophyta > Magnoliopsida > Santalales > Viscaceae > Viscum > Viscum album. The sequence continues at coordinate 767,984 of CAUJRU010000317.1, forward strand.
GAATTCCAACGAGATACCATCCCATTTCCACTCAGATTCATCAAGTGGCTGAGCGAAGCCTACTGGAACCTAATGCTTGGCCTTCACTTACTGGAAATTGGGGCATCATGAGATGAACAAAACCACTATTTTCTTCATTTCTACCCACCAGTAATGACATTGTCATGGTACATCTTCTCCAATCTATGATTTACTTTAAAATGGGGTGTATTGAACTCCCTCAGCACCTCCTCCCACAACGCCACTAGTAATATTATGCGACCTCTAAAAATGATATATTTTTCCCCACCTATCAAAAATCCATCAAGATAATGTCTTGAGGATAACTAAGAATGTCATGCCACACATTGAACATCCACTTGATGTGCCTCCATGACTTGTTTTAAGAGTGGGGGAGTAACAATCATCAACTAAAGGTAAGATTCTACATCATCATCTATAAAGGATAGCTGCATCATGTCTAGTTGTTATGGCTTCTCACCCAGTTGATGCAAACCTATACTCCTTCTAAGCACCTCTGCAACCATGTTCCCCTTCCCAAGAGTATAGACTATCTACAATTCATAGTCCAAGAGGAACTCTAGCCATCTCCATTGAATCAGGTTATGGTCTATCTAGGAGAAGATATACATGATACTGTAGTGGTCAGAGTAAAAAATAAATTGTTCACCCATCATGTTGTGTCACCACATCATTAAGGAAAAGACTAATGCTGCTAACTCCAGCTCATGGGTCGTGTGGTTCTTCTCATGAAAAATAATGTGTCGTGAGTTGTATTCATTCACCGCTCACTCCTATATTAGAAAAAAAACTAGAACGGTCCCTAATTCATCACATTGAACTACGTGATTAATTCCCTCATCTGGTAGTCTCAATATGGGGGCACTAGTCAGTCTCTACCTCATCTCTTGGAAACTCTGTTGGCTTTTATCTAATCAAACTAAGGGGTTTCCCTTCCATTTCAAAGACGATAAGTGTTTTTACACTTTGAAAAGTTGTCCACAAACCACCGCTAGTAACAAGCCAATCCCAAGAAACTCTGCATCTCAGTCATGGTTCTGGGTAGCTCCCAAGTTAGTATTTAGCCTATCTTCACCAGATCCACTGCAACTCCAGCCTCTGAGATGATGTGTCCAAGAATGTGGTCCACCCAAATCTAGAACCGTCACTTGGAGATATTACTCTAAATTTGGTGCTCTCAAAGTGTATCCAGGAATATCCAGAGGTGTGTAGCGTGCTCCTCCTCCGATGTTGAGTACACCAAGATTTCATCAATGAAAACAACCACAAAACGATTGTAGTATGGATGAAAGATCATGTTCATGAGTCCCATGAACACTGCTGGGGTATTGTTCATGCTGAGGTCATCACTATGAACTCATAGTGGTCGTACCTATATCTAAAAGCAGTCTTTGGTACATCTTCATCCCATACCGAAATAAGATGATAGTCAGATCGGAAGTCGATCGTCAAGAACTACCTTTCTACATTCAGATGTTCAATGAGTTTATCAATCCTTATCATTGGATAATTTTTGTACATTGCCACCTAGTTCAGGAACTAGAAGTCCACGCAATGCCTCATGCCCTCATCTACCTTATTGGAAAATAATAATGGGGCTACCCATGGTGGAACACTAGGCCTTATGGAAACCTTCTCCTGCAATTCCTCTCGTTATAACGTCTAATCGCAATGCTCTACAGAAGCCATCTGATATTCAATAGTGGATATTAATTCCATTCCAGGGTACAATTCGATGAAAATTTATACCTATCTTCAAGGAAGTAGCCCCGGAACATCCTCAAGAAAAACATCCTCATACCCATCCACCACTATTGGAAATATTAGACTCCTCTCATCCACTGCAACCACAGTGAGTCTAGCCAAATTAAGCGTGATTGGCTACACCCTTCTCTGATAAAGTATTTCATGTGATACAAGGGTTTCCTTCTCACCAATGAATTAAAATCAAGTCCTATCCTGGTAAAAAAAACGGCCCTTTGCGCCTAAAATAATCGATCTGTACATGGATTGTAGATACGAAGTCCACACGAATGATTACATCGTAAGGCCTAGATGCTGCTACTAGGAGATCCAAGATGAAATTCTCACTGCCTAGAGTCAGATCACAGTACCGGCAGAAGTGTGTAATTGTCAAACCCCCTCAAATAGGTGTCTTTATCCATAATGATCAAGCCAATGGATCCACTAGAATCTCCGAGATCCGAACGAGATCCATGGATAAGATAGAGTGATTGGAACCTCTATATATAAGAACTGAAAAAAAGATTGAGAATACACATATCATACCTTGAATCAATTTAAGAGTGTTGTGGTCATAAGCCTTCACTGCTTGAAGATAAGATCACCCCTTTCGGCATGCTCAATAAGGTTGGGATGGACCACCTGAAGGTTGTGGAAGTAGTACCACGAATTGTATTCCTCTAGTTGTTTCTCAGCCTGCTCCCCTGCCACATAGGCCGTACTGTAACCCTCCTGAATCAAACCTCTTCCTATCTCTTGGAAGTCCCTTTACTGTCTACTGATCGTCCTCATGGTGGGTTGGGCAGTAACAAGCCATTTTTCCCTTCCCACCACACGAGTAGCACACCCTTCTCCTCTGTTGTCACCTGCTATCCTAGAGGCATCGCAACACTGATCCTGAGTCCTGGAGTAATCCACTAGATAATCTGCCATTTTTTGACCACTGCAGCATTTGTGGGAAGCCTACCATGGATGTCTCAGCAACCTATCTCTTGGTGGTGGTAACCACTATCAGTGACTACTCAATGAGGCATCTCTCTAATATTAGTGATTTCTTCAGTACTCTAGCTTACGTGGGGATGCTGAGAGACACCATCGACACCCTGATCTCCCATCCGAGTCCTTTCTCAATGGCCTGATCCCCCAAAAAGGGTTTTGAACCATGTAGGTAGATTATTAGGAAGGCTTTGGAACCACAATGAGTACTTAGCTTCTGCCATGATACCCTGATGAATGTGAAGTATCTTCTAAATGTGCACTGAGGGAAACGTATCAGGGAAGAACGCATCTCAAAAAAATCACTCAAATTCTATCCAGGTTAGTTTTTCCTCACCATGATTTTAGATCTTCAGACTCCACCAAATCCATGTTGAGCCCTGTAGAAGGATTACACCTATGATCTACATCTGGTCACTAGGTATCCTCTCTAAGGATAAGACCCACTTCACTGCCTCCAACCAATCCTCAACGACCTAAGGATATACCTCTCCCTTGAAATAGGAAGGTCTCTTTCTTTGAAACTCATAGAAGGCACTAAGTCTACACCTTCCCTCTATCCCAAACCACTTGTAGTAGATGCTGACCAATGGGTCATGGTAGCACTAGTGCACCACCTGGTGGGGGAATCACGTGGACTATTCTATAAACAGACAACTTCTCAATAGGAGGCCAATCCTTTGAACCATGTATCGGAATTTTAGATAATCATCCTCATGGAGGCATCCTGAAATAGATCAAGATGGTCCACAATCAATAGATTATACCAGGTGAGTTGAATATTATACAAAATAACCTGAGGAGAAACATTTTCACCAAGTGTTTTTATGCATTGTGTCGAAATGAAGAATATGAGGTCCTTGTGTGTGTATAGGTCAGCCGCCGCACCAACCCTAGACTCCCCAAATATGAAAGATGGACTTGAAACATTTAACATTGTTTCCCCAAAACAAAAACTACATGATCTCAGTCTCTTGAGGTAGAAATTACCTCCTTTGATACCACTTTGTCACGACACATCCCTCGGGGACTGTGCCGTGACATACCCCAATCCTGCCTACTAAAGGTCAGGGGTTGGTGACCGGCACCAAATGCATCATCCTACAAGTGGGATGCATTTTCTTGAGTACCTATATGACCAAATTCCCAACCAAGTCCCACAAACTGAAAAGGGAAAAAAGTATATTGAAACAAGTGCTGAGTAAAAGTACAACTGAAAACAAGTGGGCCAGAATACGAACCCAACAAAATGAACTGAAAAATAGAAAAGTACAATGGGATACAGGTACCCATCTACTGATAAACCCACATGATTGCAAGATTAGTGTAGCAATTGGAAGACAAATTAGTATATCATTTCTACATGATCTTACTACGCCGCACCTGCATGTAGGCCATGATGTCGTATGTCGAAACACCCATCGTCTACACAAGACACAACACATGCGTGAGAAGCCTCTGCATGGATGAGTAACATAGTACTCAGTAGGTGACCCCATTCCACTAAGGATAATCACCGTGAAGCAACCACAAAGCAAAGACACAAAGCGAGGACAAATCACCCCAGATACAATCTAAATAATCAGAATAAGGTTCATCAACTATAGTGAATAACGTTTTTTACTGTTGAGGGACTCATCCCTAATGAATCTATACACATCTGCCTGGAATCTAAGGATCCACATAGCTAATTCTCATTTCTTGAGCCACTAAGGATCCACAAGGATTTTGCTCGTATGTCAAGACACTAAGTATCCATACATCTCATGCTCATCTACCAGGTCACTAAGGATCCACACGTATTCTGCTCGTCTGTCGGGCCACTATGGATCCACATGGTTTCTCCTCAAGCGATCAGTCATACCTCAAATGCCATGAATTCCCACATAGAATAACCTAGGGGACCATCTCGTCGTAAGGGTTCCAACTCCACAAATGGTGCATCGAAGGGATGCCTGGTATGTATGTTATTAGCGTTTTTGTAAACATGGAACGGTTGCTTCTAGGCTCGGTCTAACCCGATTGGACAAACCTAACCAAACTAGCCCAGGGGTCCCACATACCCTGAGTTAATTCGACTGTCCCGACATGACCTGGTTTGGTTGATGGTAGGCCAGTTCCGGTATGTCCAGTGGGTTGGGTGCAAGGGGCATCGCTGGGCCCGACCCAGTTCATCCGGGGGTCCAGGTCACCTGGCGACCCTATCTCCTCAAGCCTGGCCAGATAGGCACAGGTCTGCCCCGCTGGGTGTGGGTCCAGGTGGGCCCCCTTGTTGGGGGCTCAACCCAATGGCTGGGATCACAACCCACCATCTAGAGCCCGGGCCGCTTGACGTGTTCCAGTGGTGTGCATCAGGCTGGGATGCAGCTGATTGCTACGTTCGGCTCCCTGCAGGCCTCGTGGTTTATCTGGGGAGCCTCCATCCTTCCGTGCTGGAGAGACCGTGGATACCATCTTGTCCGAGCGGCCTGGACACAACCACCCCCTCCATGTCACCCGCGGGCTCAATCCATGGGTTTGACCCATCTGCGCGGCACCAGGCTGGTGGCACAGATCTCCAGTGTTGTGGCCCGCGTCGACTACCTCTTCAATCGCCATGGGGCGGCGTCAGGGCGTACTGCTCAACCCAGCCACCATCCGGGCTGAGGACCGGTTGTCCCTCCATCTAGAACGTGGTCGGTGCCACACGTATATTCTTTGGTGGACCACCAGATGCGCTTTGGTGGGATGTTCTTCGTGCTGCTTGCATTTACGACCTCCGAGGAATGTCCTCTACAGTATGAATGTCTCAAACACGCCTTGTTGTCGATTTGAGTGCTTTTCCATGAAGAACACATGCTACAAAGGGGATTGGGCCTTGGTCATGGTGGACCTCTCCCTCTACTTTAGGATTTACCAGGATGGGGGAGGTTCGGGGAAGGTGTTCAATAAAAGCATGTAAAAACCTAATCCTGGATAGAGTTAACCAAAAAAACAACACCCTCCCGTACGAACTCATTCTCTGATGATCAACCTGTTCGTGGGTTGATCCATGTTCTTCCGTTATAAAAAGAATGGTGAATAAATTCTAAATTAAACAAACCCCTACCTCGTTGACTTTTTTGCAGTTGATTTTCATCCTTGAGGGTCCTAGAGGTCGATGGCATTCTTCGTTCTTCAAAGTACAAAAAAGTCGATGACGTCCCACCAACGTTCGTCGTTCTTCGTTGGTAAGGAAATCTTTCAAAGTTTCGTCAAATAATTCTCACAGTTTAATCCTCGTTCCACAAATCATGTCAAACTATTAAAAAGAAAACACATCTTAGGGTTTCTGTAATGGTAATTCGATGCGTCATTACACTATTTCATTTATGAGACAGCTTCAATGCTACGCGTCATTAAAACAATGTTATGTTACATGTTAACGATTCATTAATGAGCGCCATTGATGCATCTCGTCGCTGCTTCATCACTGCATCACAGCATCATCGTGTCATCGATCATCACTGAGAATGGAAATAAAATAACTTTTGATGTTATTTTATTATTTTTCTCAAAAAGTCCAAAAATTAACTTTTTCATTCGGCCCTTGTCAGCTGAAGTTAGGTCCTTTTACTTGAATCCCGACATTCTGAGTTCATCAATGCCCTCTTATTTTTTATCTAATCATCTGTTGAAAAGTTAGAAAAACCCGATCACATGTTTGCTGAACATGCCTTAAAAAATTTCAAAATTCCATTACAGGCTCATCGGGCATCGAAATCACGTGTCGTTAGAGCGTGTATTCTCGAAATAAATCCATATAATTAAAGAACACAGAAATATTCTAAGGTGTTACACTCATTCAATGTGATATACATGATAAGTATCGAATCCCTTATAGGGTTTAGTTACTCATTGATCCAAAACATATTTCACAGTGTAGAACATGTCTTACACTATATGTTCTCAGTGGTGATGTTGGTTTTAAAAGGTAGGGTGTTTTTATTCAGTTTGTTTCTCATGGTGATTAATTCATTTATAAATCGGCTATGAAGAGTGACACTCTCCAAATTCTCTGATTATTTATCCTTTTTAACTATATATGGAAAATACTTTTTTGGATTTGGGATGTTAGTTTTCGATTTACCTTTTTTCATTTATGTAAATCCATTTATTTATGTATATACTCCCTTATGAACATTAATTCCAAACACATGGGTCTTGTAACATGGAGATGATGGGATGTTTGATGATTGCATTGATAAACATGTTGTTAGAGGAACTAAAAAGTATTAGTATCAAAGGGACACAAGAAAAAACTGTAGTTGTGCTACGAACTATTAACTGATTAGTAATCTTCATCTATAGTTATCTGATTTTTACTACAGAAAAATGGCCTTTTCGGCTGGCTATTTGCGACGGGAATAGATCTCGTCGCAAATACTCCATCGAAGAGATTATTTGACATGGGGAACTTATCCCATCACAAATAATAAGTTATTTACGACGGGATAAGGGGTCATATCGCAAAAGGTTTTGTGTGGTTTTTTCACCAAACCGCAGGAAGGGTATTTGGGATGAGGGGTGCCTACCTGTAGCAAATAACTGGCAACAATAGGTACTATTTGCGACTGAGATATGCCCCCGTCACAAATAGTGTGTCAGTAGGTCAATATTTACGACGAGACCCGCCACAAATAACCTTTTAACCACAGAGGGTAATTAATGTGATCGAAGGTATATGCGATGGGTCCCGTCGTAAATTGTACTGTCACAAATAATCAAACCTATATATACCACCATCCATATTTTTCATTCTTCCTTTCAATTTCTACTTACTCTCCCTCTTTAAACTCTAATTTTAGAGTTAAAATATCTCAGATTTAATTTTTTTTACAAACATGTTTTGAGGCCGTCTACAATTATAAGAGATCAAGTTTAAAGGTATTTATGTTTTATTTTATTTAATATTTATTTCATTTTTTATTAATTTTTATTATTATTAATTAGTTTTAATTAAAATATATTAATATTGTTTCATAATCAGTATTTATTTGAAATAATAAATTGAAATTATTAGTACTAATTATTATTAATTAGTAGTAATTATGAATTATTAATTATTATTATCAATGATTATAAATAATAAGCGCTAATTAGTAATTATTAGCTATAATTTGCAGTAATCAATAGATCTTAAAACTGATTAGAATTTATTACTGGTAATTTGTAACAATTAGCGATAAATAGTAATAATTAGGTGAAAGTAGTAATAATTAGTAAAACAATTGTAACAAATTATAATAATTCATAATAAATAATAATAATAAGTAATAAATACTAATTATTAGTAATATTTACTAATAATTACTAATAATTAATAATGAATATTAATAATTAGTAACAATTAGTTACAAATACCAATAATTAGAAATAAATACTGATAATTTGTAATAATTTGTAAGAATTAGTAATAAATATTAATAATTACTAATAATTATTAATAAATACTAATAATTTGTAATAAATTGTAACAAATACTAATAGATACTAATAATTAATAATAAATATTAATAAATAGTAATTATTCTCAATAATTAGTAATAAATAGCAATAAATAGCAATAAATAGTAATAAATAATAATTAATAGTAATAAATAGTGAAAAATAATAATTATTAGTAATAATTTGTAATAATTAGAGATAATTAGTTATTATTAGTAATAATTAGTAATAATTAGTAATAAATACTAGTAAATACAAATAATTATTTATTGACTGTAATAAACATTAAAAATTAGTAATAAATAAGAAAAATAGAAATAATTAGTAATAAATAGTAACAATTAGAAATATTTAGGAATAAATTGTAATAATTAGTAACAAATAGTAATAAATAGTAATAAATAGTAGAAATTATTTATAATTAGTAATAAATACTAATAATTAGTCATGATTAGTAATAATTATTATTGATTAATAATAATTGTTAATTATTTGAATTAATTTGTAATGATGTGTAATAATTAGTAAAAATTATTAATTAATAGTAATAAATAGTAATAAATAATAATTATTAGTAATAATTAGTAATAAATAGTAATAAATCGTAATAAATCGTAATATATAGAAATAATTAGTAATAATTAGTAATAATTATTAATAATTAGTAATAGTAATTGACATTTATTAACAATTAGTAATCCATAGTAAAAATTAGTAAAAATTAATAAAAGTTAGTAATAAATAGTAATAAATAATAGTAATATATAGTAATAAATATTAATAAATTGTAATAAATTGTAATAAATTGAAATAAATAGTAATAAATAGTAATAAACAGAAATCAACAGTAAGAAATAGTTCTAAATAGTAATAAATAGTAATAAATAGAATTAAATTGGAAGAAATATGAATTGTATGGAATAATTAAGAATAATTAGGGATAACTATGAATAAATTAGAATAATTAGGAATATATATGAATAATTATGAATTTTTTGGAATAATTAGGAATAATTAGGAATAATTTGAATAATTAGGAATAATTTGGAATAATTAGCAATTATTAGCAATTATTAGAAATAATTACAAATAATTAGTAATAAATAGTAATAAATACTAATAGATACAAATAATTTTTAATAAATAACAATAAATAGTATAAATAGTAATAATTAGTCATAAATAGTAATAAATAGTAATAATTTGTAATAAATAGTAATAATAAATGATAATTAGTAATATATAATAATTATTAGTTATAATTAGTATTAATTTGTAATAATTAGAAATAAAAACTAAAAATACTAATAATTAGTAATAAATATTAATAAATAGTTATAATCTTTAATAAATATTAATTAATAGTATTAATTAGTAATAAAGTGTAATAGTTAGAAATAAATAGTAATAAATAGAAATAATTATTAATAAATTGAAATTAATTGAATGAAATAGTAGTAATTAGTAATAATTAGTAATAATTAGTAATAAATACTTATAATTATTAATGATTAGTAATAATTAGTAATGATTAGTAATAATTTGTAATGATTTGTAATAATTGTTAATAATTAGTAATAATTAGTAAAAATTAGTAAAAATTAGTAATAAATAGTAATAAATAGTATTAAATAGTATTAAATAGTAAAAATAGTAATAGTTTGTAATAAAGAGTATTTAACTGTAATAAACTATAATAAATTTTAATAAATTGAAATAATTAATAATAAATAGTAATAATTATCTATAATTAGTAATAATTATTAATAAATAGTAATAAATAGTTATAATTAGTTATAATTACTAATAATTATTAATAATTAGTAACATTTATTAATAATTAGTAATAATTAGTAATATATAGTAAGCAATAGTAATCTATAATAGTAATAAATAGTAATAAATCGTAATAAACTGTAATAAATAGTAATAAATAAAAATAAATAGTAATCAATTGTATGAAATAATACTGAAAAGAAATAAATAGTAATAAATAAAAATAAAAAGGAATAAATAGGAATAATTAAAAATAAAAAGGAATAATTAAGAATAATTAGGAATAAATGGGAATAATTAGGAATAATTTGGAATAATTAAGAATAATTAAGAATAATTATGAATAATTATGAATAATTATGAATAATTAAGAATAATTATGAATAATTATGAATAATTAAGAATAATTAAGAATAATTAGGAGTAATTAGGAATAAATAGCAATTTAATTGAAAAAATTAGTAATAATTAGAAATAATTGAGAATAATTGGGAACAATTAGAAATAATTATGAATAATTATAAATAATTAGGAATAATTAGGAATAATATGCATTAGTTATAATAAATTGTATGAAATTGGAATAGTTTCCAATAGATTGGTGACACTCCTTTTTCTCGATGACACTTCTCCTTTCAACTCTCACAGACTCAAAATATTCTGAAAAATATACTTCTATGTATGTGTATCCAATCTCATATGAACCAGTTTGGATATGCATTCATAGGACCACGTTTTTTCATAATGTTTTCAGGTAGAGATAGTTGGAAGAAAATGATTCATTAATGAAAAGGGGGCTCTTTTTTCCAAAAAATCATTTACTTGCATCTTTCTCACACTAAAATCACAATGAAGATTCTGGTTAGAGGAACGCTTATGCATTCTCGTATGCACGAGAATGGATATGTGTACATCAGAGAAGATTCTTCATTTCCATTTCAGTGTGATAATGTTGCATGTAAATGAGCAATCAGACAAAAGAGTAGCTGCAAATCAATAAGAAATTGTGCCGCCCATAATCAGTGGTAATTATTAAGATGTGGATATAATTATTTATCATCACTTTTTTGGATACTGTTTTCTTTATTCAAATTATTCAAATATAGTAATGATTTTATATTTTTTAAATAAATATGGTACAATAAATATGAAAACATTCATAATTAGATGATAGCGATTGGATAAATTAGTGCAAAAATCCAAATGGTTCTGGTTTAAGTCATGAATATATTGGGGTTGTTGAAGCTTTCTTGTAATTTTTAACATCAAAACTAGAATTAGTTTTAGAAGTCACAATTATGTTCCCTTTAAAAAATTTTCTCTAAGAATGTTTGACACATTTGAAAACATTGGAGGACATCTTTTGGATTTTTGGTTTTCAACCAAAATATTTTTTTTGGTATGAACAATGTTAACAAAGTTCTAGAGAATATACTAATAATTTAATTCTAGATACATCACTGTATCAAAATTTAGTACGTGATGTTACTGGTGCATCTATTCAGCAAACTGAAGCTCTGGATGATTTTGAGTTAACTCCTGAGTTTCGCCATCCAAATATTATAAGTTGTTGAGGTTTACTGAGGACACAGTATATCTTAGTTGAAAGATAAGAAAATTAGAAGCGATTGAAAAATTTATGCCATTTAAATCAAATAATGTAATTTCAAACAACTATTTTGATCAATTATATTATTTGTTTAAAACACTGTTACCTAAAAGTAATTTGTTACCTATAAATTACTATGAGAGAAAGAGGCTGGTTCGTAATCTCGGCCTTATTTATCCGAAGATTCAGGTATGTGAAAATGATTACAACTTATATTCTGGTGAAAATGAGTAGTTGGATAGTTTTCCTACATGTGGACAATCGAGCTATAAAGAAACTCAACTAGGGATGTCTGGACAGATTCATGTAAAACAGTTGAGATATTTCCTTCTTACCCCTAGGTTGTAGCGTTTAATTATGTCTCAGAACATAACAACAATGATGTCATGGAACAAAACCATAATTTATATTGGTAAAATCTTGAATCATCCATATGATGGTGATTCATGGAATCATTTTTCCAGTGTGCATCTTTCATTTTATTTAGAATCATGGATCATTCGATTGGGTCATTTTACAGATGGTTTCTGTCCATTTTGTTTATATGGTGTCACTATTTATGTTGTCATGTCTTTATAGCTCCGTACAATTTAACTCTAATGGATCTTTATGAAGGTTCATTATATATTTTTGACCTTATTATTCCCAGGACATATGAAAAATAATATTCGTGTTCATTTGAAACCATTGATTGATTAGTTAAATTGATTATGGATTAATGGTGTTAGTTCATTAGATGTTGCTGTGATACAAAATTTTAAACTAAAAGCTGCATTGATGTGGGAAATTAGTGACTTTTCCTCATATGACATGTTATTCGGATAGAGTACACATTGTCTGTAATCATGTCCTTACTGTGTGAAAAACAAAAAATCATTAATTCTTGTCAATAGAAAAAAACCATTCTATTTGACTTTAATTGCAGATTTCATGCAACCGATCCTCGTTTTTGGAGGAACAAATATCATTTCAAAAAAGGCACAATTGAAATGGATGAACCTTCATAAATGATCTCATGTATCGACTTAAAATTAGATGTATTTTCATTACCTGACATAAAATATGGACCAAAAAAACAACAAGAAATTCAGGGATTTGGAAAAGAAAACAATCGGATAAAATTGATCATTTTCTAGGATATGACATATTGGTCTTATTTGATGGTAAACCACATGTTGGATGTATTTAATATTAAGAAGAACAATTTTGATAATTTATTTCATACAGTTTTGGATACACCAGGTAAGACCAATGTAAATGTAATGTCCTGATTTGTTCTTGCCCAAATTTGCAGGCAACCACACCATGGACTAGTTGAAAACATTAGATACTAGAGGTTAATGATTCCAAGAGTTTTTATACACTTTCAAAATAATTTCACATATTATTTCGTCAATGGATTTCATTTTTTGAGACTTTTATATGGCTATGCTTCTAATTTGGGAAGATGTGTTAAGAATGGTCATATTACCGAATTAAAAAGCCATGATTGTTATGTTATAATGAAAAGACTTATGCTGATTGGATTTAGAGTTTTTTTGAAATATAGGATTTGGGATTCAATTAGAAAAAATATAATAATTTTTTGGGACATTGTGTGGATGAAATAGACTATGATTCACTAAGAAAACTGCAAGAAGATGTTTTTTTTAATTATATGCAAACTGGAAAAAATATTTCTGTCGGCTTTCTATGAATCAATAGAATATTTGATAATACATTTTCAAAATTAAAAAAATGTGGTGGTATGGTAAAATATCAATGGATATATCCATTTGAGAGATGCTTGAAATAATTAATGAAAAAAGTACGTAACAAAGCATTTGTTTAATGTTCAATTGCTTAAGCGTCGATGGTGATAATGATGTTAATGATGTTACAAATGAATTTGAAATGGAAAGAGATGATGAAACTGAAACTCATAAAGATATTGATGATGTCTAGGAGGAATATGAATACATTGACATCATCTGATATAAATATGATGATTAAGGTGAACATTGACATAGTCAAATTCTGGTTATAATATTAACTAATATATATCTATATATAATGGTTATTTTCAACTATTGGTAACAAAAATAATTTTGTATTTCAGATGGACGATGATCTATTACATGAGTTGTAGGAGGCTTAGCTACCATTGGATGAGGAGGATTTGAGATCATCTCACCCTCATTCTACTGGAGATTCAGGGGGTACATGGAGGGGGCACAATCTTCTGTGACTGAGGATTCCCGACCCTATCACCAAGCGACATCCATGTCCTCACTTCGATCCACGCACGTAGAGTTATGAAAACCTATGTATTTTAGTTAGCTTTGAGTAATTTATTTATATACTAATTGTTTTCATTATTTCTTATGGTTTCACAGATTTGCGCATTTTACTATTGGATAGGGGAGTGCAATCTTTCGAAATTATTTTTCTTAGCCATGGATCACATGGGAATATATTCGCATTGATGTGAAACTCAGAATGATTAATCATTGAATGGTACATAAATAATATGATTCATTTGGAAATTTATTACATTAATAACATGAAATTATAAATTATTTGTTGGGTTTATGGTATCCCATTGATTATAGAATGCATGACATTATCCACCCAGCATGGGTGGAATCTATGGATGACTATTTTTGTCAGTTTTTGCCCAATTGAAGATGAAAAAACTTAAAGAAAGTAGGAGTGGAAGTATTTGATTAGTCGTGTAGAAACCATATAACCGAGAACATTTCATTTCATGTTTGGGATGGATTATGTTCACACTGGTTGGGTGGTGGATTTTAGAGGAGGTCTTTATTAGGGCGACTGAACAGGGTGAGACAGGAGTTGATGCAACGATCCTATATCTATACGTTCTGTATCCATAGAGAGAATATGGTAAGTACTTTTTTAAAATATCTTATATAAAATTAAATATAAAAAGTTTTTTTATATTCATATAGGCAGTTGAGTAGCCTGATATAACTGAGTATGATGTTTATTGGTGGATGTATAGTGATCCATCCACCGGAGAGATTAGAGGTGATCACCAGCATCGGATTGTGTTTAGTATTATTTCTTTTTTAGTTTGAAAATTAATTCTATATAATATTTTCACTATTTTAATTTAAAATTGTAACTGAAGGATTCATTTGATGATATGACCACTCAGATATTGGCTGAGAGTCATGCCAAGATGGATGATCAGTCTATTTCCCACCATTTCGATCAGGCGACAGAGATGCATGTGACACATTATGTCTTCGAGATGGGCCATGTAGTTGGTATCATCTCTTATTTGACTCCTAGGACATATTATGGTACTGTTGTGATGTTGGCATCCAGTTCGAGAAGAGCTCCTGAAGAGGCATCATCTTTTGGATCACAGTATTTGTAGCAGCAGCAGTACAAGGAAAAGATGTGTCTATGGCACCGGCAACATCAGTAGCAGATGGAGTATATGCGTCGTCTGAATCATAGTTTAGGGTTAGAGTTTCTTGCACCATCTCTTCCAGCTCCACTACCTCCTTTAGAAGACTATCCCCAGAGTGACTTTTTTTCTATGTTCAAAAACATTTGAATACAATGCTTTTAATAATAACTATTTACTGTTTTTCTTTTATATTGGTGCAAATATTGTAAAATTTAAACTCTTAATTTTTTTCCCTTTTAATATTTTATCATTTTATTATATATTATTATTATATTATTATATTTTTTAATTTCTGTTTACTTTACTTATAATAATAATAATAATTTTTATTTTTTTGTGAAAATTGAGAATTTTAATATTTTATAATTTTTTTATTATTTTAATAATGTTAATATTAATGTTTCATAACTATTAATAATAATAAAAACATTATTATATTATTAGTATTATTTTATTATTAATATTATAATAATTTAATTTTTTTATTATTAAATAATACAATATTATTTATATTAATATTATTAATAATATTATTATTTTCTAATATTAATTTACAACAATTTTATTGAATATATATATTTAATTTTTTTAAGCATTTGTGATGTGTCCTTTTGCGATGGGAACTCATCGCAAATTGTTTATATATTTGCGAAATAAGTATTTGTGATGGGAAAATAGGATCATTGAAAATACTTACTTACAATGGTCTTGTCACAACAAGTATATATATATATATATATATATATTCTATATAATCGGAAGATTATTTGTGACATTATTTTCTGCAACGGGCTATTTATGACGGGGTCACATCGGAAAATCTAATTTTGGACGGGATCCCATTACAAATTGCTTATCCCAAATACCTTAAATTCCAGTAGGGTTTTCATTACATTTCGGATATTTTGTTCTTATAACCACATTATATAGGACATTTCATTTTTCAAAATTTTAATATTTTTGGTTTTTTTCATATGTCATTCTTATTTATTATTTGGTTCTATTTTAAATCTTTAATTATTATATCCCATGTGGGAGAATGTGGTTTTGTAAAAAAAATTAGGACAAAGCACTCCATGTTTATTAATATACCTACATAGGAATACTCACCATCCCATATATTATTAGTGGTAGTATTGAGGTTGTACACACATCCTACATTCAAAAGATAATTTCCCTTGTGGGTCTGGTCATTTTCTTGTGGTATTATAAAATGTCTATATTAGGGGTGGTATTTTCAGTGAGGTGATTTATGATGTTGGTATTGTAATCAAATGAAATGGTTTCAAGGGGTCTTCAGTTCTTCCTACAGATCAATTAACCAACTCTTAATGTAGTAATAATATTCTCCATTCACCTAACACAAAAAACCCTCCTTACTAACTGAGTGATTCAAGGCACTGGTTTTATTTAAAGGAAAAAATGTTACTTTAATAATGCAAGAGTTAATCATTTCTCTCCATAACCTTCTTGAGTTATATCCCCATTTATATTTCACTGATTACCTCTCCATATTATAAAATTTATCATTCTAACAATATATAATCCAATTGGATTCACATAAAAAGTTCATAACATGATCAAGCTATAATTATAGTCTATGTTCATCGACTAAATGAGTGATGATGTTTCAATCCATGGAATATATCATAATAAATCATCACATAGAACATAGGGAGATGATCATCAAATCTTGAGTCATTGAGATACCATGTACTTATAGTGTATGAAGATTTAAAAATATGAAATGAGCAGGTTGGGATGAGGTATAATAAGAACAAATGGGTTAACAACCAAAATATTTTTTATTTTTTATTCTAGGATTAATTCAACACACCTCACCTTTCTATATATGGGGGAAATATTTCTATAATTCTATAATTTTATAGTGTGTAACTAAATGGAGTGGTTGAGTATGTATTGGGGGATTGAGATGTGAGTACATTATAAATTGAAGTCATTTTTTTAAGTTGATTATAGTGAATAGGGTGATGGTGAGATTTGCATGGTTGTTGATATATCATACATTGAATATAGTTTCCAATAGTGACATAAAATATTTCAGGTAGTGTAGGAATAGTAGGATATGCTTAATCCAATAAAGAACATTGTGTTCCTTGATGCTGCTAATGCGAGGAGTTGTGATGGGAGTTTGGGGAGGGTGATAGGTAGGAAAATTCAATTTTTTGTGGTCTGGTGGAAAGAGATTAGATAGAACTATGAGTTATTAGTTAAACTGGTATATAGGGAGGGATGAACAAAAGGGTAGAAATGGTTAGATAAAGGTAGATTCAGGGGTTTAGTGGTATCATTGAACAACTAGAAATGTTAGTGAAGATGGATAAAATTTGGGACTATGGGATTTAGTGTGTCTGGTCTATGATAGAAGGTAGGGAAAATGGGAGTATGTGTCTAGTTTATTCTAATTATATGCTCCTCTGGTCCCACTTCATAAAAATATTAGGGGATATAGAATAAATATTAATGTGGATCCAACCATATGAACTGAGTAAGGTTCATTCTAGTTGAGGTTTTAGTCACACATGTGGCTTGGACTACATTTCATTGAATCCCTAACATAGATTAGATGAATTACGAACATTTATTCAATTGAAAAATCACATGAGGTTTTTTAAAAAATAATATCTCATAGTAAAACCCATATAATAGTTTATTACAAATATAAGTTGAATACCTATGTGAAAAATCCATCTAATGTATTTTAAATTTTAAATTTTTTAACAGACCCACCCAACTACAAAAGCACCATAATGTTATTTTCCCAATAACCATGCAACCCATTTCGCACTGGTAGAAATATATTCCACTACATGTGATGGTATGTATGATTTCTATGGGACTTTATATGGAATTACATTGGATATATATTTTATTGAGTTTTGGTAATAGTGACCATATAGAGTTTTAGTTGAGCTTAATCATTATACTATAAATGACTGGTTAGAGTCAGTGTCTCAGGTGTTCTTCAATGTCCAATCACTTCTTGATTATATAGTAATACATGAATCCATCCATATCTATATAAAAAATTCAAAATTGGACCTTGGCCATATTGATCCACGATTGAGGGTTTGTTATATATTTAGGGTTTTAGAACCACTATCATTAAGTGTATTACCTTTCAATTTTACGAGTGGTACACATTTATGATACATTGGATCTTATGTATGGTTGAAATTTTTTTAGCAGAGTATAAATCAATATTTAATAACATAATGAGGTAGTCTCTTTACATAATTTATGTCGGATTGATCTGTGAATATATGTTCAAATTATTCCTTGTAAGATAATTCTATGTTGGTGATGTTACCGAGTGTATGAACACTAAATCTAATGTCTTGGACATGGATATGGTGATCGATATATTATTGGTAGTTGGAAAACCATTGTCAGTATCATGTATTAGAATTCAATGACCTTGTAAATTAGTTGTGGAGTTATTATTGAATATCATTATGGTCAATAGAATACAGAACCTGATACTGATCTGGAGTCTGAGCATCCTATATATGTTGGGGGAGATTCAAAATCATGAAAAAATGTGGGGTAATCATGCCCTGTCATCAACACATAATTAAATGAGTTATTGAAATCTTATATTATTTTATATTATTTATAAAATGTAATCATTTTCATTTTAAGGAAAAGTAATCATGATAATACGAAATTTATTTCTATATCATGTCAAATGTTAAAAAAATATGTAATTTTGATCTTTGTGGAAAAATTCTCAAGAAAGACTATTTTCTTGCATAAATATTAATCTGTAGCAAGAATATGTGAAAAACACCAAAGGAAAATGTAATACCATGAGATTTTTGAATTTATTATCATTAAGTAATATATTTGAGAGAATATTGTATTTGTAATACAGAGATTAAATGAACAATGATATACTATAGAAATCGTTTTGCATAAATATGATCATTTGAAATAACCAACGATTTAGTGGTTATGAATATGAATAAAAATATTATGAAAAAATTTAATTTAATAATAGAATGAATAAATAATAATAGATTGATAAAATGTTGTTTGGAAATGATTATAAAATCATTATTAGGTAAAATAGATTTATTTCATAACACTTTATTTATGTTAGAAATGCATTTTAATTATAATAAATTAAATAAATATTTATTGATAAAATATTTTGATTATGTTACTCCCTATTTATCCAATTAAATTAATCAACATTTAATTCATAATTTTTATTAGACATCTATTAAAAATGATTTCATTTTATGCATCAATATTACAATTTTCTAAAAAAATTATTTCTTACATTTTTCTTGATTATATTATTAGGAATATCTTCCTCTTTTATTAATTATGATTGAAAAAAAATTATTATAAATTTATTTATTGACATTTCATAATATGAAAAGGATGATTCATTAGAATTTTTCTAAGAAGATTTACTATCTATTGAATAGTGATAATTATGATTCTTTTCAATACTTTCTTTTATTTTCACTAAATAATGTAAATTAAATATCCCATATTGATTTTGAATTTATTTTATGTTAAAATAAGATATTCTATAATAAAAGTAATATAATTAATTCCATAGTAATCATCATTATGTTTCATTTTGGTATAAGTTCATTTTTATGATTAACAAAACTATTATTAAAAATATTTTGTTTCTTTTTACACTCTTAAATTAAAATTTATTTATTAAACTTATTAAAATTAAATATGAAAAATAGAGTAATATTTGGAATATGGATGCATAAAATTTTTAAATAAGGGAATTTCCTTTTTATAAATAATAAATTGTGACCTTGTTAAACGTTTATCACTATAGGAATAGGTAAAATTGGTTAATTAATGTCAAAAACCATGGTATAAGATTTTAAAATCAATATAATATTATATAAGTGTATTTAGACTAAAATCATCATATTAGATATATTATGGTAATTTGGTTATATTTTGGTTTATAAATATTTAAATATAATGTATTAGGGATAAAAAGAAAATATGATTAATTATAATTAGTCATTTTAATGATAAATAAATTAATCTTATTATAGTAATTTATTTTAGTTTTTTATAAATATTATAACTTTCTTGAATACTTACCCAACTCTAATGTAGTGCTTGGGCAAGAAGAAGAAAAACGAAATAAATGATAATAAAAACAATAAAAATAATATATTTTGGATGAATCATTGTATTAGAGAAATTTAATAGATACTAATAATGTATAATTTATGGTTAAAGAGTTTATATTTTAATTACAGTTTTATCTAGTTTCCTTTAATTCCTATATATATTAATAGTAAAAAAATTAAATTAAATGGTATTTAATGTTTAAAAATTATTTTCAAATCACTAAAAAATTATAAAAATCATATATTAGCTAATAGGTAATGATTTTTTATCCTATGATTCATGGTTCATTTATATTTGATTTGTATTTCTCATCATTACATTCAATACCCTTAAATTTTCAAAAAAGTGTTACAATAGTTAATGTTAAACATGGTTAATAAGGGGGGGTACATAATGATAATTTTTAAAATGATGCATAAACCATTTTTAAAATTGATTGGTTGATTACGTTTCATCCTTATCCAGTGTATATTATCATATAAGGTGGTTTACATCAATTTTTAAATAGATAAAATGATATTATATATTAATAATTCATGTATTTATGAGTTTTCCACACTCTACACTTATTAACGAGAACCACATCTCTTATCATCCTCACACCTCATCATATATTTAGATATCCATTATATAACCAAATAACCTTCTAGATTCATTATCCACTTCTTAGAGATTCTATTCATCCCTAAAGACCATCCTAAATTGGCTTATGTTGTATATTAATGGTGGATTTTAAAATAAGAGGTATAACTCATATCCGAATTCATTCTTTTTATTTATTAATTTAGATTCAAAAATTATTTCATAAAAATTATCATATTATAACATAATTATCTTTCATATACATGATATTATCATGATTATATTAAAAACATTATTTATATCCTATTCCATCCATTGGAAAATGAAAACATCACTTGTGCCTATGTGCGGACTACCACCTCCACAAATCTATGTATTTATTTTATTATATCCACATCACAAGGATTGTTATAGTGATATATTTAATGAATATATTTTATATTAATGGAAATTTTTTATTTTTATGGAAATATTATCCATTATCTTCTTATACTTCTAATTGTTAAAAAATGATATTCTCGCTCATGTGTATGTGTGGACTATCACCTTCACAGAGCGTTATGATATATTTTTCATGTATGCATTTCATTGATGAATATAAAATTTTATATTGTATATAAAATTGATATTAATTTCTTTATTAATATTATGTATATGACTCTTCTATGACGTATTTGACAATGGTCATCTTATGGAAGTTGTTTCAGGATTATGAAATCAACATCCTTATAATTTCAGATATAAAGTTAAATGATTTATTTTTAAAGAAATCTCTATAATAAATTAATAAATGTTAAAATAAAATCTAAATAAACATGATATGTCTATAAATATAATATAAAATTAATATCATTTTATTATATATTACATAGAAACAATCTCATTTTTATTTTGGACTGTTTATATTTATTTTTTTTTTGTGGAATTATAGGCTATATTTTTAAACTCGACTTATTTTTTTCCAATATAATTAACTATATATTTTACATGTTTTATAAACATTTTTCTCTATATGGTACTTAAAAATGCTGAATTTTTTTTCACAACCTTGTTTCTATTTTTGGTTAAGAATCATTCTCACCCCCATCTATGTTATCTAAAATGCTTTAAAGAGTGTTTTTACTATGATACAATGATTATTTAATGTCATTATCAAATATTTTCTTTTACATAAAAAAATAATTAATAGAAATATTATCTCTATTTTGTAATGATGTTCTTACAAAAATATTTCAAAATCATGAATGAAATATATATTTTAATGTTTACCGTACAAACAACTTTTCCAAACATTATAACAATAAAATCACTTATTAAAATAAGCCTCAATTACGTTTTTAAAATAACATTAATATATGTTTCTATTATTGTAAGAGGTATTGAAATGTCTAAAATGAAAATGGTATAATATTATGAAAATGATTTAACATGAAGAAGATACAACTAAACCATCAACTGGTCGATGGGATCAACCAGCCAACCCACACAATCTATAGATTCAGAATCATAGTTGTAGATCCCACTGTCCCATTTGTGGGGCACCTAGTTATAACCTATTCCACCGAGCATCTACCCAATCACACTTGGGTTCATTTAGATCCAATTAATGTTGCTGATATTTAATACATATTTTAAAAACTGACCACCTATCATTTCTTTCCTTCTCTCAATCCATCCAATATAATTATCACCCTAAGAGCCCTCGTGAAGGATTTTTGGGACCTATCCTCCATTACCTATCCTTTATTCAATACCATGGTAAATATTTGATAACTCATGTTCAATATAATGAGTTCTTATTTATTTTATATGAATCCCCCCTCTAATTTTGGATCAAGGCATGTTACATCATAGGAGTAAGGATCTAATGTAAATCTTTTGAGATGGTCTAACAAGGTATTTTATTGATTTATGATAGATTCAGAACCTAGATCTAGGAAATTTTAATCTACTCAATGATTGACACAAAATACTTTCTATAAGTATACCTTCTCAGGTATGTTTGATCTTGACATATGTTTTGGGTGTGGTTTCTCTTTAATATTTATCATATTTTTATAATAGTTTCATATCAGGAATGGTAATAAGATTGTGTGTGGTGAAATTATACTGTATGAGGATCTGTGATGTCTAATAGTTGTCAAAACTATGATAAGATTTCCATTAAATTATCAAATCCTTATATAGAATCATTTCCTGATTTTTGGAATAAATAACTTGCCTCATGGGACCTATATTTGATTATTAATCACTTGATCTATGTTTGTATCATCATAAGAACTATTATTGATGTTTCTTCACATATTGGTTGTGATATTATGACTTTTTGTATGACATGGAATTATGAATGATCTAATTTTTTATATTTTATTACATGTGTTGTTTCATTATCAATGTATCTATTTGTAAAGGTTGTCCTATATAGCATATCCCCAAAGGAGTGATTTGTCAAATACCTGGTTGGATTGTGTTTGGGATATTAATTGAAGAGGGAAGTGTAAGACATGAGTTTGGACTTTCCCATCGAGGGTGATGTGTGAGGTTCTCGGTCGATGTTGCTTCTGACATGAAACAAAAGAAGATAGATCTAGTCTATGAGGATATGGTATGTTTTTTTATTGTGTGATATTCCTTATTTTTATATATTTTATATTTACTTTCTCCTGTTCACTAGAATATATTATGAATTTATGTTAAGTACCATTGGTCATTTCAAATAATTCTTCATTCTCAAACCATACTTTGATTATTTAATGCACTTAAATATTTAATGACCAAGATTCTGGGGAAGGGAATGGTCTCTATGGTAAATGATTTATAAGGTTCATAAGGAGAAATTGGGAATTGTTGAATTCACATCCGGTTGTATGTATACAAATTTTCATGGTGTGTTTTTTTACCTCATACATTGATCCACCTCTACTTGGGACTCCTTTTAGTAGACTTTGTTTATCAGTCCAATGTGATATATTGATAATACATGGGTTGTTACTTACTTTTTTATGTATATCCTCTAATAATTATTTTGTTTTTCATTATTAAATAATTTCTTTTTTGTCACTTCTATTATCCACGACAATGTTTCTCGTGTACCAAGGGATTATTTTATATTGTTACCAATGATTTTAAACATATATAATACATTCTATTAGACTAATATTAAATAAAATTCAAAAATAATCACTTGAGGATGGTAAAAGATTAGTGTCATTATATAATAGTAATACAATCTTATTATTCCATCATGAATATTTAATATATACAAAAAATATCCTCTCATTTAGTACTCTTCCTAGAAAACCCCTACATAAGAAATTTTTTCGTAACCAAGGGAATGTAAACATAAGAAAGGGTGATCTCATATGCATAGTAGGGGTAAATAGGGAAATATCACTAGATGATAATATGAAATCATAAGATAAACATAAGGGTATAAGATATTAAATATTACTTACAACATTCATATTAAATATATCATGGACCATAAACATGAATCATGGAATAAAAAATTATAATTTCAAATGAAAAAATCATAAGAGTGAGAAATAATTTTCAATCAATAATGAACCATAAGATCAGGACATATAATTGTGGAACCATCATATATATAAATTCCATTTCATATTTCACAGTTTACAATTGTGACCATAAAATCATTATAGGCCAGAAATCAACACCCATTTCCCATAGTGGATCATTTTCATCGACTTGTTTTTTATATTAGGTGTTGTGCATTATCTTTCTTCCCAAAATTGGTTAAGAATATTGTGTTGTTTATCATAGCAGATCAAGAACATTGACATTTTCCCAAAATTATCTAATGAAATATAATACCTTACCTATTTCATTGGAGGGAATTATAATTCTAGTCCCACTAGTCATATAATGAAATCATATATATTTTTACATAAAATAAATAAATAATCATAATTTCATAATAGCAGAACTCATAGAAGGAAATAGGTTTTCATAAACATCACATCTATCAATAATAGTATAACACAATGAAGATAAATTAGTTTTATAAACATATCATAATAATAATAATAAAACGTCTAGATAATGGATAATTATTTTACCATTTAATAATATCAAAAGTAAAACATAAGAAACATTAATTGTTGTTGACATTGATGAATGAAAATTCCATTAAAAATAATAAAAATTATTGAAAAAATTACTTTCTACATTGAATGTAACCTTATAAAAATTAAATTCAAAAAATATTGAGAAAATAAATTTTAACTGAAAATAATCTATGAAAAGTTTAATATAATATTCAAATCATTGATTGGTCATGATGGTGATAAATTCTGTTCATGTCATACATGTTAAAATAAGTAATTTTCTACACAGTGTTGTAAAAAAGTCAAAAATAACATTACTTAGAAAAAAATCAGATAAATTTAATCCATAATTTAAATAATAGAAAATGGTTAAAATGTATTTAATCAATAATTGGGGGTAGTAAAAAATTCTTGAAAACATTTTTTTAAAATACAGACATGGAAGAAAATATCTTTTTGACCAAATAGAGAAATAATGTTGATTTATCCCTAAAAACAATATTTTCATCTCATTGGTTATTAAAAAATATAAAATCAAAGGAAAACATGTATTCTAAATAAATGACAAGATATAAGAAAATATATGATTTACTTGAGATGTTTTCGATAAATTTTTTACACTTGATGAATAATCATAGACAATCCTGATTAGCAATGATATTGTAACATAATAAACATAACATATTAGTAAATATTGAATCATAATACCAATAAAAAAACATATTATTATTTAAATACCCATAAAATATATAATAATAATCTTAATATTAATTAATGGTAACTATTATCACCACATAATAAAATAAGTGGTGATTATTACTTTTGTCTCATATAAATAAAAGTTTCATGAAAATCTATTAACTATAGTCACTACATTGAATACATGTATGAATATCCTACCTAATAACTATAGGATTATTATATAAATAATACATAACCATAATCATATATATATTATACCATAAATGATTAAATTTTAACCTTTTTCCACCTATTTATTAAAACATAACTCTTAAAATCATTATTCCATATGATAACTCATTTTATGTTTTCATTGGTTCGATTTCTTTGGTCGTTATACATTAATTATGGTTTTAACACTTACCTAATTTTATTCTTCATAGAAATATAATATTAATTTATTATATATATATATTCCTAAAATTAGATATTGAATAATGAATTACATCATCGATGGAGATGGTTGGCAATACATATGCTTGGGCACTATTTCCATTTTTCGACGGATGAAACAAAAGAAATGTAAATAATAATTCACCATTAAAAAAAATTCGTATCATATACATAATAAATATTCTTTGTAAATTTCCTTTTTATAATCCATGAAAATATAATATAAAAAAATATATTGTATCTCTTCCTAGAGCCAGTCTTCCACATGTACGCACATGCGACGTTATCATTTTTCAAATGATTTGAATGTAACAATTTAGATATGAGTTTATAATTCCATATATATAATTACTTCATAAATATCATAAATATTTTTTAAATCCTTCATTATATCCATTTGTGAGAGGCCGTAATGGATAATGAATTACATTGGTTAGGGCGGCGGTAGTTCATCGTACGCATGATCAACAATTTCATTTCCCATTTAATGGTTGAGGATATTATTAAAAGCTATTCCATAAAAATACTAACATCTATGTATCATAAATAATTTTTTTATGTTTTTGTCATATTAATTGAATAATTTAAGGATTATAAAAATGAAATAAAACAAAAAAATATATTTTTTATGAATGATACCTATTCCTCGGACAATCTCTTTATGTTTGAAAAAAATCACCCCTATTATGCTCTTCTGAGGAACCAAATTCATGTAAGAAATGGAAATTGTATAATTACAATAAATAAAAAATGAATTAACATGAAAATAAATATTTATCCTTAAAATTAATATTTCTAAAAAAACATAACTCAATTTTATCCCTATGTGAAGACATAATAAATTTTTAAAATTTCGAGAGTGTCATTTGGCCTTAACTTAATATATTAAAAAAGTCATAATCAAGGTCATAGGTCTCCAAAAAAGAATATTTATTCAAAATAGATTATATGGTGTCAATATATGGCCAACCAA
Source organism: Viscum album (assembly GCA_963277665.1). NCBI lineage: Eukaryota > Viridiplantae > Streptophyta > Magnoliopsida > Santalales > Viscaceae > Viscum > Viscum album. The sequence continues at coordinate 794,914 of CAUJRU010000317.1, forward strand.
TATATATTCTCCATGTTTTAGGAAATTATAACACTTACATCAATAGTTTAACACCTAGTAATCTTGTTTTACACTTCACTATATACACAAATATTTACTATTTTTCGTATTAGTTATGAAAATAAATTTAGTTTACCTTATTACCAACTATTAATTATACTAATTATAAACATTGAGACCATTTTATATAATTCCTTTCACAAAAATTGTATAATTTCATTTAAAATTAAACCCAAAAGACATGTCAAAAAAGATATTTCACAAGATTAACTTTATAGGCATAATATTATATGACATTAACTAAATGACTAGTGAGAATCCTTATACAAATTTAAATTCATATATATTTTTTTCAAAAATATAAATTTAATTAAATTTATTCATTATTATATATTATTTTAATTTATTTCAATTTATATACATTATCTATTTAATAAGAGTTTTTAATAAATATAATTATTTTTATCTTTTCCTTTAAAATGAATTCTTCTCATAAAAATATCAAAAATTCATCCTAAATGATTTTTTCATATGATGATGTGATTTTTTTCATATATCTTATATATTTTATAATATTTAATAAAATTAATTATATAATTTTCTCATAAATAATCAGTAAAAATGATTTTGGAATAAAACATATTCCGGATGAATAAAATGACTTGAAAAAAATATAAATGATAATATACAATGAATTTCTCAACATATTTATAGTTATAAGGTCTTATACATGCAAATTTTATAATGTAGTTAATAGTATTCATACCCACCAATTTAATTATTAGGTTATAATAGTAATATTAAAAATATATATTCTATGGTTCATTTAAGAACAATGTTTCCTGTAACATACACGCTCAAAACTAATGATCTTATTTTAATATATTTTGTTTTATATTCTATCCCCTCCCATTAATAATTTTAATCCAAAAAATTAACACTTGATCTCGGTAATCAAGGGTTTTATATTTGAAAATAACATTATCAAAAAACCAAATACTAAAAGGGGTTTTAAAACTACCTCTTTATAAGTGAATAAAGGGTAGTTCCAAGGTCATCTAGAATAAGAAAACTAGGATTCCATGTACAAAAAATTAGTAACAATTGAAAATAGGGATATAGATGAAAAGTGAAATGCCTAAATAATGATGTATATTGATCGAGATTATTGATCAAAAGAAATTTAATGTTCATGATAATGTTAATGGCCAAAAACTCCTAATCCAATGAGCTGTGATAAATACCATTAATTCAATGAAAATAAAAGCCATGGGAAATTTTTTTCATTTTATAAACTTTTTAAAAATGTCAGTGTTTTATTTTATGACCAGAAAATACACTTAATTGATATATTTTTATTTCAGAAGACAATTTTAATCCATATATTTTGTGTTGATAACTTTACACCAAATTTTTTACTCTAATAAATAAATATTAATGATTTTTTTTCCCTGAAGGAATAAAATAAAATAATAATAAATCAAATAATCAAAAATATATAAAAATATCATCCTCCTATCATTATATGTTAACCAAAACCAAAATGGAAAGCATAAGAAAACTACCAAATTCAATAAACCAGTCTATAAATAAATGCTACATTAATCACCAAAGCCCAAATAATACCACCAAATGTTAAATATAGATCATTAGATAAGTAAATAAATTTAAAATTATTCCAAAGATTGCAGTCTAAGATTAAATCATATATAGATGAATTATTTGATCACATATTCAACCCATATAAATTTTACATTTTTCACTAAATAACACCAATCACTCTTAATGAGTCATATCATTAATTCATATTCCTTAGTAATATAATCTCCCAGATTTTTTAATCATTTTCATCAATAGACATGCGAACCATATGTACACATTAATATAATATATACTTCAAGAATATTATTAAACAATTATTAAAAAATTAAATACCATAAAGATATTTTTATACTAAAGTTTCCCAAAATATTTCAATTATATTGAAATAGAAATGCCTAAAAAATAAATTTTTAGTCTCATAGTTATCTATATGATAAATTATATTTTCCCAAAAAAAACATAATAGTTATATATAACATCATTTTTAAAAATCATACTTCCCTAGATATCATGTAGGATAGTGGTAGGCATTTTAACATCATATCTGTTCGGTTGTGGGTTCATTCCCCATGACCTTTTTGTATATGATAGGGTTTATTTTTTACAAAAAACAATTTAAATGTAATTTTCATAATTTACTAATAAATATTATGAAAATCCATAAAAATAACATTAATCACAAAGATAATATAAATATTAAATTTTATTAATATCTTTAAAATTATTAAATGAGAATTCTTCTCAAACAATACTTCAAGTTGAACCTATGTTTCACATATACCTCATCTCGATAAAAAATCTCCCAAAATTTCATCAATAGGATAAAAAGACCATGAGTCAAAAAATAAAAAGTGTTGTTTAATACATTGAACATATGATCAACCTTAAAATCGTAAACCCATGATGGTATCCATAACTCTTAATTAATTCAAAGATGAAAAACAAAAATTCTTCTGAAATTAACATCATCCTAATACGATTCATGATACTTATAACAAAATACCATTGGTAAAACTATGTATACAATATAATTCTTCAATCCCAACAAATAAATACATTAATCCTTCCACTTAAATGATTTTCATGGAATATGTCCTTCCTTGGCCTATGAGTTAACATTTTAAAGTGAAAATCAACTCAAATAATGTCCATGTTCACGACACATAAGACATCAATCTCGTCATCAATTCATTGATATATGTTCTCCACTTACATGCAAGAAATATCTTCCCCATCTTTTGAGACATTCACGAGGATCTATTTCCACATTTCTAACAAAAATAAAATTGAGTCTTCTTCCCTTTGTATTCATTACCAGACGTATATTTATAAAATTCCATCATCCACTTATTTGATATGTTCGGAATCTCATTGAATATCATGTTTTTAATTCTATGATATAATAACTTATTTGGTATAATCACAATATCATTCCCTCTAGTCATCATCATGTTTGGTTTCCCATAATCACTACATTGTTCATCACATATAGTGTTAACATGATTCCTCCATGTGACAACCACTGTCTAAAATAAATAATCTTAGTATAAGAAAAAAGACCCATAATGGCAAACCACATAATAATTTTTAGGATGTCTAAATTATGATACCATATTTTCATTCTAGTACACTATTTATTTAATCATATCCATTCATGATCATCATTTAATAAAATTCTTCATTATGGTCTGTAAAGAGATTGTTAATCTTTAAAATGCATCCATCGGTAATGTCAAATTAGGTGTCTATTAAATACCATTTTCATGCACTTTGTGATGATAATGTCAAAAAATGAATCCTTTTTTGAGTTAATAACCCAATGTATAAATTTTTTATAGTTAGATTCACCTATAAAATCCAAACAAGGATGTAATTTCATAGTATCTTCTCACTCTATCCATCACCAAAATTCCAGGACATTTTCATGTACTTTGACTTATCCTTAGGGTTCCAAAAAAATATTCACATCCATGATTCAAAATTTTAACAAATCTATGATATGATAACAACAATATAAACCCTAGATTTTATAAATAAATATTACATACTTTGAGAAGAATATTCAATGCATTTCACAAATATTCTCTTGATTACCATAAATGTTTATAGACTTTTGAGAAAATATACATTATCTTCTTCAATCATGTATGATCATCTACATCTCCCTGAAATATTTTTCCCATTTATTAATATTCATAGACATATTCATTATAACTTGAGGAAATAAAACAAAATAAATAGTGGTCCCAAATGCACAATAATGATAAACATGGGAAAAAATAATCAATGATCATATAAATGCATAAGATAGTCATAAGGGTATGAGATCATGAAGATAACTTACAATGTTTATACCTAGTCTATCATGGATTACAAACATTATCCATGGAATACAATATTATCATTTTAAGAAACACGAAACATAAGAATAAGAAATCATCATAAATCTAACATGAACTATAATTTTAATTCATATATGTATGGTACCATAATAAGTATAGAAGTAATTTCATATGTCAAAGATAAATAAAAAGATATTTAAATAATAAGATATCAGTAACAAACAAATTTTTACTAATGTTTAATAAGAACATCAACTTGATTCCCATAATAAACCAAACACATCGACTTTTTTCCCATTACAGATCAAGCACATCAACTTCTTTCCCTTATAGCATCAATCAGATTGATCTGTTTCCTATAATTATCTCATGAAATTTAATACATTATTCAATTTATTATAGGACTGTATAATTATGGTCCCAACCATCACATAATGGAATCATACATACATGTTACATAAAATTATTAAACATTCACCTTATAATTATATACAAACTCATTAAAATAAATCAGATTTCACATGAATTTCATCTATCCATCACAGAATAACCCATAAAAAATGGGTTTCATAAAAATCTCAACATCATATTCAAAAACAATATGAATAATGGATAAGGATAGTACAATTGGATCTCATCCCCAAAAAAAAATAAGCAAAACCATTAGTTCTTTTTCTTTTATTAATAAAAGACTCATAAAATGATCGATAAAATATTCTTATGGAAAATATACACTCCACTTTGAAAATAGCATATTTTAATACATAATATATAATAAATATTGTCAAAATACTTTTTTGTTGATAATTAACATAGAGAAATATAATGCATCAAAACATTTAGATTTAATGATTATGGGAATTTACAGGCATGTCATTCAACTTAAATTAAAACATTCCTTTCATATGATTTTAAAAAAATAAAAAAGTACCTATTTTTAGAAATTGAAAAAAAATGATTCCTTTTAAAAAAATTTGTAAAATGTTAATCCAGTAAAAAATATTCATCCATTATTAATTTTAGAGTAGTAAAACCATTTATAAAAATATTTTTAGAAAAAATAGACATATAAGACAATTTATTATTGACCGAAGACATAAATAAATTCTATTTTCCATAAAATATTCTTTTGGTCTATTCAGTTATTAATCAGTGGAAAATGGAAGGAAAAATTTGTTCTAGAGAAATATATATAGGATATGAAAATTTATTAGTTTATTGAGAGGTATATTATAATATTTCATCAGCGAATGTATAATCATAAACAATTCTAATGAATAATAAGATTATAACATAAATCCCTTACCACTTTTGATGCGATTGAGTCATAAGACCTATTGAAGAAATAACCACATATGGATATGTCAAACACCACAATTATCATAATAATAATAATGAAATACATCGATATGTACTATATACAACACATAAAAGTTTTAATTATTGAATGTTGTATGTGTTGCACATAAATAAAAGTGCGACAAAAATCCCTTACCCCAAGTCTCGAATTCCATTTTATATATACGATCCTCATGAATAAAACATATTGTTTTATTATCAAAATATTCCCGAACAACACACATATATATCATAACATATTTGGTTTTCTTATAACCTTTTACCACCTATTTATCAGTAGTTATTTATTAAAATTATTCTTTTCTGATGAGAACTACTTTATTTTTTCATGTATGTTTTTGTTCATTAGCATTGGTTGTTTTACATTAATTATGATTTAATAATATATAGAATTTTAGTAATGATATAATTAACATAAAATTTATTTATATCTATATTTATTGTCATCCATAAAATTTCATATTGAATCTGTAATTACACAATTCATGGAAATGGTAGTCCATACGTACATATGATAGTTGCTACTATTTTTAGACAGATCGAATGAATGAAAGGTAATTATTAAATCGCCATAAAAAATAATTTATATAATTTATATATCATATATAATATTTAAATATATCATTATTTCCATCCATTTTTAGATAAAATGAAAAAAAATTATTAATTATGTTCGTGGAGGTGATAGTCCATGCATATACATGAGTGACACTGTCATTTTCAATCTGATTAGATATTAATAGTTTAGATGTAATATTATAATTATATAAGATTAATTATATAATAAATAACATATATATACTTTAATTACATCCTTATATACATCTATTATAGGCGGTGATGGATTCAAAATTACGTTGCTTCATGAGGTTATAGTCCGATGTAGTCACTATAGGTAGCTTCATTTCAAATTTTATGGATGAGGATATGGATATAGTATATTAAATTAACATAAGAAATATCATTTTATACAACATAATTTATTATTTCATAATATTTGGATAAAATATCATGGAGGTGGAAGAATAAATAAAATGAAAATTCTCAACAAAGCGTGATACCTGTTCATTAGAAAACCAGTTTAAGATTCCATTAATATTTTTACATATAATGTTTTTGATCAAAAAAAGGGATTTCGGTCATAGGTAGGGTATTTAGAAATATATTTGGAAGGTATTTTCCAAATAAATTTTTTTAAGTGTAATATATGGAGGAGTTTAAGTGCTCTTTTATAGTAGAGTGGAGGGACACTCAGGGTATTTCTTATTGTATTAAGTTAATATAACATTTTTATCATATATAACTTGTATAAAAATTAAAAATATTATAATAAAACACATGTTTGATCGAAAATCAACACATGCAGAAAATATTAGACCAGTTATAGTGATGTTTTCCAATAAAAAATTTTATTAACACTTGTTAACCCATTTTCAAAATTAATATGGTCATATGGTTTGTGATTTTTCCGGTCTAGGAAACATATAAATGATAAAAATGGACTAAAAATGTAAAACGGATGATCTTATAATACATTAACAATTCACATTTATGAATATATTATATTTAGGAATATTCAATCATGTAATATAGCATTATTTATTATGAATTATCATGACTATCATTTTTGACACAAATCATTTAATTAGACCCTAAAAACATCAAAACAATTATGGATTATAATATAAAAATTTAAAAAATCCAAAATCTATTATAATAATTTTTTTTGGAAAATGATAAATCACCAAAATTGTATTTCATTAAATAATTTTAAAATTATTATTTTATTTTTCATATAATTAAAAAAATAATGCATCATTGTTGCCTCATAATTTAACGTAATGTTCTAATTACTAAAAATTAGTAAAAAATACCAGGATAAATGTAAATTATTTTTCAAAAGAATGAATAATTATAAATAATAATCCCTAATTTTATCCATATCTAAACAAATATTATATTATTAGAAGAGACTGATATTTTTACTTTTTATTACTTAAATGATTATAAAGTTCTTAATACTTCTCATTTTACTAGAAAATGGGAAATTTCTAGGCCTTATATGAGAAATGGTATAAATATGGAAAAAATATAATATATCCCAATTTTTAGTAAATTATAATTATTATCTCTTTATCTTGACCACCCAAAAACCTATTTTACAGTTAACCATTTTAACAGATTTTTACTCTCTATAATCTTAATTCTGACAAAAAATTATGTTGAAATTATTACCTAATATTAATTCTGCAGAATAAAAATATTGAATTCATTTTATTAAATTTAATTCATAGAATACTGATAATTTAATATAAAATTAAGCCTCCAAGACGTGTCAAAAAAACTGATTTCCACATAATGTATTTTTTCAAGCATAAGATGATATTACATTAACTATATGACTAATTATCATGATTATATGAATTTAAATTCATATAATTATATAAATAGTATATACATATCATTTAATTTATTAATTTTATTTATATTTTTATTTAATTAAAATTGAATGAAATTATTCTTTACAAATAGTTTTTAATAAAAAACTATTTTCATTGTTAATTGGAAAAGATTAATTCATAGAAAAATACTAAAAAATATCCTAATATAATTTTCATATTATTAATTCATAATTGATTTAAATTTAACCAATTTTTTATTATAAAATATTTAAAATTTATTATATTACTTTCTCACAAAAAGGAGTAAAAATCATTTTCAATGTAAACATATTTTTGTTGGATTAAATAGCTTTAAAAAATAAAGTGATTATATAGAATGAATTTATCAAAAAAATTAAATTGAGTAGGGGGATTATATATATATATATATAAATATTATTACTTAGTTAATCATATTCATACCCACCGATTTAATGGAAATGATATAATGGAAATATTTAAATAATATAATCGGTAAGTCATTTAATATAGATATTGGGTGTTTTATATGATATCAATCATAATGAATTAATTTTAAAATATACGTGTGTTATAGTGTCCCCACATTATCCATCGAACAGTTCCTCTAGTTAGTGATCTCTTGTATATGTGGAGGTTTTCATGAGACCATGTGGCACTCTAGATCCAACCATGTGGTTTGGGTCGGAGTGTTGCAAAAATCGTATCAGATCATTGTTCACAAATATGTATCTTATTATACATGATTCAAAATGGGGATGAAAAGAGATATGATGGTTACTGATGGTGTATGGGAATTTTGATAGTTCCTAGACAAAACTATAGAGTGGTCCATTGAGTTTCCATAAAAATATAAAATTAGGTTTTTATTATGTGATTATACATTTTATTTGAATTTTCCTTCGGTGATCTACACGATGTTAGAAGAATGAGATATCTGATTTGGAGTGAATTAATGTATCATGGATAGACACATAAGATCATAGTCCATACTCATATTATTATCATTAGATAGAGCCTAAATATTAAATTGGATGTTGACATTATGATATGTATTTTTTGTGAATTATTTATGGAATTCCATTATTTGATCCTCTATAAAGTAGGCCATACTGTATATATGTTGTTGGGAATAATGTGTTTGTACTAGAGACTTGCCTTTGTTTGTGTTAAGTTATTATAGAGTTATAAGTTGTTCTTAAAGGTCACCACATTGGTTTAAATTCTTTGGGAATCCTTGTGGTTTACTATAATCTAATAACTGTCGTGTTTTTATGTTATTGGATTTATGTAATATTTGATTTGAAATTTTAATAAATTATGACTTGTAGGCATCTTGAATAGCTAGTTCCACCACCTATTTTGTAGATGGATGTAATGAATCATGCTACAAGGGATGATCCTGATGGTTAAAAACTTTAAATGATATAGCTATTACACTTTCATGAAGTACAGGTTCAATAGGACAGACCACATGGGTGTGAATTTTTTTTATTATATAAATGAGTTATTCTACAAGAATTACCTATCTGTACTAGGTATTTGATGCTCCATAGACATAGTGGATTGTGTATTATTACTTGATAGATTTTCTGACTTGATGGTGGCACTAGATAATCAGAAGGTGAATCTTATGTCTTTCATGATTCAAAGCGATGTGGGATGATGGTGACACATTATACATTTGGATGGTGGATGTGAAGGGACTAATTGGGGAACCTTCAAGGAGAACTTAATGGAAGAGTTTTTCTTGATATCATAATGTTAAATAATACTCCTGAGATCATCGATATTTATTAGGGGATAATTAAATATTCATGTTATTCAGTACGCATCTCCAAAAATATTCACTTTGATCCTAAACTATGGGGAATGCGGCTTAGAAAGAAAGGAAGTTCAAAATTGGTATTCTACTAGAGATAAAAGGACTGAAAATAGACATTTGTATAATTACTTGTGATGTATTTCTTTTAAAGATGATAGAGAGAGAGAATAATATTAAGGAAGATAGAGTTATACGTCTCCCCAAAATTTAGTGGACAAATACTTTTTTATCTTAAAAAGTAAAATGTTTCTTATTTTGTGAATATGAATTTTTGTTCAGATGAAGTACTCCTTATCATCAGTCGACAATCATACTAGAGATAATGTTCTAAACTTCCTCTTTTGTTGATGACTCTTTTAGGTTCTATAATTGAAGGTGGGAAAAAAATGATCATAAGTTCTTCCACGTTTCACTCAAACTTTTGCAACAACATTAGAAAAACATATAAAATAAGGGGATTTTATTCAATATAAATATATATATATGTATATTGAAATTTTAGGTAATCGTTCTTGTGAAAGACCTCAGCAGCATGTGCCTAACCAATAAGGTTCATTTAATCAAGTTACTCATGATCATTTATGAAATCATTGAGTGGTTTCTAGTAATTCTTATGTGGTTTGTCAGGCCTCAGGTAAATTTTGATATGCAACCTCAATTATTTACTATATCATATTGATTTCATCTAAAATATTTAATAGTTTGTTTTATACAAGGTCATATCATTGGTACAAATCCACTCAAGTGGTTTTCAATCTATACATACAAATATTGTTCCCTTCTATCTTTTTATCTTTTGATGCAATAATGGGATGTATGTATATAGCCTTCATATCTATCTAGAAATTATAATGGTGGTTTCTAGATTCAATTATATGTGTATTTTTTCAATATTTTAGATTATAGGTGTTGACATGATTCTTGGCATAGACTAGTTTCCCATCTATCTTGAACAAATTAATTTTTTATCAAAGATGAGTAATATTGGGGTTTTTTAAAAGGGAAAAGTTCATGTTAACTGGGGAATAAGATATCATGCTAGGAAGAGTTGGTCCATGTTCTCATGGGAGAAATGTCTTTTTACTGAAGGTATCTGGAATGATCCTTGGAGTGGATGAAATAGTTCCCCTCCTATTTTCCTCTTATAGTAGACCAGAATTGATATATCATTCCATAATATTTCTCATGGTTATCTCAATATAGGGTTGTTATGTTTGTAATCAAAATAATATCCATTTCATGACCAATATCAATTCAAAAAATCACATTAAACCAACTGAGATAAATTATTTCAAGGTATAACTTTATGATATTGAGGATAATGGTAGTATCAAAGCAAAAAACCCCCACAGGGTGTGATATGGTGTTGTAGTCCGAGTTAGACGATGGATGTCTTCTACATTGTTTAGAGTAGTAGATGTTGAATTATATAACTGTGAAAAACATAAATATTTCCTTGAAATGATGACTTTTTTGATAAATTTAAGAGAAGCTTATTGTTTTCAGTGATAAATAAATGTTCTTTATACAATAAAATTTGTGTCATAGAAGAATAAATTCTGGAGAATATGATTAAGATAAGGTTAGTTTACTATTATTATATCTTTATCCCCTTTAGAAAACTGAATAATCCAAAAGTGTTCAAGGATATCATGAATAATATCATTTACCCTTACATGGACTTCTTCATCTTTGGGTTCATTAATGACATCCTAATATATTCAAAAACAACATAATGACAAGCTAGACACAAGGAGAGCATATTGAGTAGCCTTTGACAAATTTAACTTTATTCAGTGTATATGAATTCTAAATTTTTGATGCAAGAGGTGTTCTTTCATGGGCATGTGGTTTCTCATGTTTGAATATTTCTTTACCCTAATAAGGTTGGTGGAGCTATGTATTGGAATTGTATGAGGAATGTGTTCAGGATTCAATGTTTTTATGGGTTTATTGAGTACTAAAATAGGTAAATTTTTTTTCCCCCCATACAATACCTATGAACATGATGAAAATGAAGAGTCTGATGTTTCAATAGATATAATAGTTTCAATTGGAATTTAGAGAGGTTAATATTATGATGAAATTGACACTAAGCTTGATTCTTCCCGATCAAAATTTTGGTTATGTAACGTATTGTAAAGCATCTAATATTATTCTATGATTTATTCTAATATATGGTGATATGTTAGTTTATCACAAGTCAAATAATCATCAAACGCATGAGATGAAATAAACTAAACAGGACCCATATCAAGTTTCTATGATTCATATAACACCTTGAGATTTTGTGAAATATGTTTTTCTAATTAATTTTATGTTTTTTATATTTTTCATTTCACACAAAAAAAAATTATTATATTCTATATATATTAATGAATTATGTTTGTCATAAGTTATACAAAATTTGAAAATAATCATGTATTACAAGTAATATAAATGTTAACTTTCGCAATAGGAAACATCATGGTATGCTTGTGTTTCATTCAAGAATGACTTTTCTTAATGGCTAACGTAACACAAAAGTTAGAGCATTCCACAAAAATAACATCTTATTTAATATATATATATATATATATAATAATATATAACAAGTAAGTTAAATTATATTTTAGGAATATTAATAACTAAAATATATAAATGCATGATTTTCAAAAAAATTTAAATAATTTAATAATGATAAGAACCAATTGAATATAAAGAGAGTATTTTTATTGAAAACTGTTATTATGATCACGATGTTTTTTGTTTCTACAATATTAAATTAACTACAATTAGAAAGTATTTTTAATTTAATATATTTTTTTTATATAAAATTAAATATATTTTATTTTCATCCAGTAGATTTTATAAGCATAATATAAAAATAATTTCAATTTAAATCATAATAATTAATTTTTATATTAAGGAAATTTTAACACCATTTAGTGGAAAAACTATTATAAATATAAATTTTGGAAATTTTATAGATTATATATGTCAACATAAAATTCATGTATGATATATAACAATGAAAAATAGGTTACCGTAATGTTTTTTGTATTTTTCTATGATGTTTTATTTTTTAATGAATAGTGAAAAATATTGTATTCTAATTCTAAACATCTTTTTCATCTTATTTAATTTTAAAATTAAATTTAATTTTTAGTTGGATTGAAAGTATATTTATATATTATTTTAATCAGTTAATTCATTTTAGTTTACTAGACTCAATTTCAATTTTGAAATTTTATATAAAAACATATCAAATATTTGATGTTATTTACTTTTGAAAACCTAAATTTTCGCACCAAATGTCGGATTAAATTTATATTAATTTTTACCACATATATGCTTGGAATTTGGAAAAATGGATTCCATTTTTTGATTCAAACCTCCAATAAAATTGTCCTAAAGCCATTTTATGTCCATAATTGGACCTTATACTCCCTTGTTTCTACTTTGGAGGAATATTTATCCACATTAAAAAAACGTGGGTGGGGTTCCTTTCTTCTTAAACATTACAAGAGGGACACTCTCCCCCCCTATTATAAAATGCCTAATCACCTCCCACTTCTTCACACCTCTCAAGAGACATAATATAATCCAAAATATGCCAAAATATCTCCCCATCATTCCTCACCATCTATGATAATACTTATTATGGTAGAAATATTTCGAAGGAAGCCCTTTGGTGCAATCAAAAAAGAGCTACCTAATTAAGAGTTAACACCCTCCCTCAAACTAATTTCATTTATTTTATTTCTCTACACCATAAAAAAGTTTTATTCCATGATTGTATATAAAAAATATTATATTAAATATATTAGGATTTTTTATGATATGTATTCGACCAACATATACACACATGTTTATGTAATGGATAACGAACATACTTTTTACGTGAATGGAAATCTACCACCTCAATAAATGATGATTGTTCAATTGATTCCTTCACCGCCTATCATGCAAAAAAATTATGATGTAAAATATATTTATATATTTTATATATAATATTTATAATATATTTAATCCTACTTATTTATTTTACAAAAAATATCTATATACCTTCTATTTGGTGTTAATACGATAATTTTATTTGAGGAAGTCTGTACTACTACCCCCTCAAAGCAATGTGATTCATTCTTACACTATATGAAATGTATTAACGATGGTTTTAGTGAATATATATAACATATATTATATAATAAATCTACTTTAATATTGATATATATATATATCTGTGTGTGTGTGTGTGTGTTTTTTTTTTTAATTTTCATTCATTCCTGGAACACCAAAAATAAATGGAATCAACATTTATGGATATATACTGCTTGTCATCTCCATGATTGGTGTATTCTATTTGATACATCTATATTATATCGATTATTATAATACACATATAATTAATATTAAATATATTTAAATCATTTTTACATTCATTAAATCATTATAAATGTATAAAGTCAATGATATAACAAATGAAGACAAGTATAAAAAACAATTCGGATATTAACCGAAGTGAAACTTTTACACCAAATTGTTAAAAAGTAGGGAATATAAAGCCATAATAAAACCATATATGGTATTATAATAAAAATATGGTTCTTTTTTAGATTTATAATAAATATATATTTAATATATTGGAGGTTTGAATGAGTACGATGACTGTCAAGACACAAGGTAAAGGGATTTTATCTACCTTTTTATTTAGATGAGATACATACTATGTTTTCTGATATTTAATTTTGTGTGGTGCATGTACTACATGTGATTTTATTATATGTATATTATAAATAAATTCATTTTTATAATATTTTTCATATTATGATCCTTATTTGGGGTTTATGATTCAAACTTTAACAAATCGGTAAATTAGTTTTGACTCAATTTGACTTTATTGAGACTCATGTTTTTTTATGAACATAATTTTTTTTTCTAGGTGTATATACATTCATTTTAAATGTTAGGTCAAGAATATACTTATTTTAATAATATTATTTTCGATATCATGATCCCATGATACCAACTTATAAGAGTTTATTGAGTCAATCTGATCTTTTTTTGAGAATGTTTATGTTTATGATTAATTTGAAGAAATATTATGATACAACTCTCAATAACACACATGTGTATCCTTATAATAAATTTATTCGTGATATATCAATTTATTTTTACAAATATTCCCCACTATAGTACTTAAGATAATGTTTTTCTATAAAATATGATTGCATCACTCGTTGATCAGAAATCAATTGTATAGAAAAACAATGTATTAAATAATGTTTTTAAAAAATGTTTTCAATATATATTTGATTCCCATTTTCTAGGAAAAAGGTTATAAATGATTTATAGTTTTCAATGCTTCCTTAATATGTTTTAAAATATATTTTAATATAAAAATGTTTTCCAAAGATTTTATGTATTAATAACATTTTACCAATACAAAAAGGATATTTTCCTCAAGAAATGTTTTGAAAATATATTTAAAAATTATTTCCCTATTAAAATAAAATCCATTAGTGTTAATCAGTCTTTTTTGGGAAAATTACTCAACTTTATCATTCATATTATTTCACTGAATGGATTATGTTTTCATGGAATGATGTGTATGAAACCCATTTCTCTTTCACGTGTTATATGATTTTGAATCCTTATTCTTTTCATAGGTTAGGATTATGATGATGTGATTAGGAAATACTATCTATTTCCATAGAATATGACATGATTATATATTTATAGTACCCATTTCATTTTAGGGTTTATTGTTTGGTTATTTATGATCTTGTAGGACATGTATGTATGATTTCACTCTGAGATGGGTGGGACCTATATCTCTCTTCAATACATTATTTAAAGATTTGTATCTCAGGATATAGACTATGATGGTCTTGGAAGTGAACCATGAAAACAAATATGGCCATGGGAGTGAACCATGATTACCATGATGGTATGAGTACTGAACTCATGATACTAAGATGGCCATGGGAATGAACTATGAAAACTAAGATAGTATATGGAGTAAACCCATACAACTATGGTAGTATTTTCAGTAGTGCCTTATAAACTATGGAGATCATATTGTAGTCTTATGCGTTTTCCACAATCCCTTGATTTTTTTCTATATTAATCTTTTATAACTTATGATATTTATTTGATTCAGAGTCAGGACTAATAATCATTCATTATTAAAGCCATAATATATCATCATGATCCTTGATATGTAGGGTATGATCTTCAAATGTTTTTATCACATAATCATACCCCTTTGATCATGTGTATGGTTACATGTTTCACATATTTTCCCTTACCTAGAATCTAAGATGACACCTTTTCATGTTTCCATCCCCAGGTTATTAAGATTGATATTATGTTTTATGGGTCTAAGAATAGTTATAGTAATAATTGTCTTAGTTGGAGATAATTAAACTCGCGTATGTACAAATGTATGATTCCATGTTTCTAAAGGAAGTGTACTAGTAAGGTATTTAATCGTCTATTTTTATTATGTTTTATCTATTCCTAAAAAGTGATTTAATTTCTATATATGCCATGACCTATTTGTTATAGTTGGTATTAGAGTAAATTCTTTATTAACCATTGTAAATGATGATGAGAAAACCTTAATGAGAACCCTAAGTACATGTCAAAGGATGAGTATAAAGATAAGAGAAATCATAGGATCATGTAATGAGATTATAAAAAACGATTTATGGATTGGTTTCAAATAAATACATCCATATCTAGATACTACAATTGGTTTTTGCTCTATCACAGAGTTACCTAGTAGTAACAACTACAACTAGATAATGTGGGCCTGACTGAGGGTAATCTAGTAGACAACGATGGGCCTTAATGCACACCTGGTTTCACAAACCCGATGGATATTCTTTGAGAAGTCACAAACACTATATGAGTCATCTTGAAGTATTTAAATAGAATTTGTGTATGAATAAACTATGATAAACCTAAGGTGTCAAATATGAAGGATGGTTTAATGATATAGACATCCTAATTAATTATTATTATGGTTGTGTTGTTCAATACTATGATATGTAATGCTCAAACTAAGATTCTAGTTATATACAATGGAAGTAACTGTATTAATGTTTAATGTGACTGAAAATTTATTAATGAGTAGTAAAATGGGATGATCACTATAGTGAAAGATTTTGTGATCATGTGTAATTAGTTTCCATAGAACATGAATAAAAATGCATACCCTAACTAGCTCATTCACATATGAAGGTAAATAAGGGAGGCGTTTTCTAAAAGGTCAATTAAAGAAGACTATAGAGGAAATAAGAATCATTTTGATTTGTGTCAAGGATGTTGGATTAATCACCTATTTGAATTTCTTAGAGGAACAAGATTATTTTTTAAAATTTGGAAAAGAATGTCACAATGCAAGTTACTACATGGTAAAACTAAAGATTTTAGTTAATGGAATGGATGGGAATATTTTCCTCTATAAGTCAACATAATTTTTTATGTGTTTTATGTGTTGAATAAGCATTAATTATCCATCTCACTGTCCCAAGAAGAATTCTCTTGAAGAGAATAATCAACGAGTTGTGAGTAAGGGTTACATTTTTGATAATAATGAGACTACAAATTAAATTTGAATCGAATAAGGTATAGTGTAATAGGATGAGGTAGCCCTGTTAATGTCATAAGGATGGAGTGGAATAATTTATGCTTTTACATATTTAGAATCATGCATTATGTTATATTAAAGGTAAAATATATAAGGATTGTAAAGTTTGTGTTTTTTCTAAAATGATTTTCATGAATACGTTGAATGGATCTGATGCAATAAAAAATTAATTTAATGTCAAGGTTATTTCCATGGAAAAAATAAATAAGGGACATATAATAGTTAATATGTTCCTTATGTTACAATTTTTTTGGGATAATGATATGTTGGATCTATGTAAATTGGATGGTACTGAATACCTTGGATCTAATTATGCACTTGTCGAAAAGGTGTTTATTCTATCATAGATTAAGTTCACAAAATAATGGATTTATGAAATATAACTAGTAGTATATGTAATAAAGAATCATGAATGTTTTCCATAAGTATTTATGTTAATTGTAGTTATTACCGTGATCCAATTGAATATATAATGAGGATATTTACATGTTTGGAAAGGGAAAACCAATAGATATTTTGTGATATTAGGGGGAATAAATGTTAATATAATTTCATGAAATTATTTATAATGTTTTTGATTTTCATCTTTTAGAAGGGTTATAAGGTTAACCATTCCAGAAAGTTGAATGTCAAAATTTAGTGGAAGTATTTATGACTTGAGTTTGTATTAAAAACCACTGTTAAAATTCATCTTAGTGATAAAGCTTATTTCAAGGATGTCCATCATATTAGTTTTTAGAATTATATAATCATGGTTGTAGAAAATTATATTTTCTATATCATGTTACATCCAATCATATAGTTAATGGTTATAGGACATGAACCCTTTACTAATAGACAATTAGGGTTTCACGCCCACCATTGGCGTACACGATGTCCAAATTTATGTGTAATAATTTTTTATAATTATTAATGTTGAACCAGTATATATAATATCTATTTTAATGGATTAATATATTAAACTAATTGATTATTAATAATATTTAGTCAGAAATGAGTAATACCTTTCATTCCTTTTGGGTCTTACGATCCCCTAAAATTTTATTTTAGTGCTTGTGCCTCAATGATAATTTCAAGAAATCCATTACATTATGTAATTGATGAATTAGAAATTTATATAGTCACAAAAAAAGAATAAAATTTTGAATATATAAATATATAAATTATTTATATTTCCTCCTATTCATGTTCAATAAAAGACTTAATCATATTTAGGAAATGATAAAAAATAATTTTGTCTTGATACTGATATTTTTGTTCAGTTGATGGACATTTAAATCATAGAAAATATATGACTTTGAGACCCTAAACATTTCATTAATATTTTTTTTGATTACTAAATCACTCCCAAAAAATATTTACTCATTTTAATTACGTGCATATTTTCACTTTCCACTTTTCTTCTCTCATGTGTATGCCATGTTACGAGTTACTTTTGGTAACCATTATGTTTCTAACTTACCTTTTTGATGAGATGTTTTAGTGTTCATTTTTATTATATGGGTTTCAATGAAATGAAATCTCATGTATTAAAAAATTGATAACTTAGAAAAAAATTGAGGGAGAAAATAATTTTAATGGGGTACAATGTAAAACCTTTAGATTTTGTCAATTTTTTTTTTCAAATTAATATAATGTTTTTGAAAATTTTCAATTCACGCAACACTGAAAATAGTTATTATATATAAATATATTAAATTATTATTTTGGGCTTCAGTTATATGTTATTAATTATAACTCATGAATTTTACAATTTATTAAGGTTATATTTCACTAAACGAAACACTTAAATAATGTTACATTTCATGCAAGACCGAATTTCCTTGATGTCCTACATAATACATAAGTCCAAGACATCCCGAACAATAATTAATTATTTTAATATATATATATATATAACCTATATAATAAATTTTATTTTATGAATTTTATTATCTAACTTACATAAATATAGTGTTTTCACAAAGTAGAAAATGAAATAATGAATAAAAGAACCAATTGAATATAAATGTTTTATTTTTGTAGAAAACTATTATTATGCTCACAAAGTTTTTTTAATACATATAAATTAAATTAAATTAAATTTTTAAGTAATATTTTTGTAACATATTTTTATATATCAAATTAAATAATTTTTATATTCATCCAATAGATGTTATAATCATAAGATAGGAATAAAAAAATTTAACTCATAAAACTCAACATTTTTATTTAGGCAATTTTTCTACCTTTTAATGGAATAAAAATTTTGAATAAAAATTTAGGAACATTTTTAAATCATATATTTCAAAAAAAATCCTCATTTAAATTTTAAAATAATTATTATATTAGGGTGAATTGTTTGTATTTTTCTGAGAAGTATTATATTTTAATGTATAGTGAAAATATTGTATTTTATTTCAAAACATCTATTTCATATAAAATTTTTATAAGGTTTATTTAAATTGAAAATTATATTAAAAAATTAATTAGATAAAATTTTTATAAATTAATAAAATTTATTTCATTAGAATTAATTTCACTTTGAAATTTAATATAAAAAACAATCTTTTGAACTTTTTTACTTTTAAAACCCAAAATTTCAATCTGACTGTGGGATTAAACAACAATTATATTATGCCACTTCTTTGTTTGGAATTTGGAAAAATGGATTCCATATTTGGAATCAGAATAATTTATAATGTCTATTATGGTCAACTTGCTTTTTGACCATAAATATTATTGATATTATTAAAATTAATTGAAATGATTAGGGTTAGGTTAACCTTAATAAGGGACTAAACCAAAACCTTGGGGCCCAAAACGACAAATACAATTATCATGAAGCCATTATATGGATATTTTTTTGAAATTATCCTCCCTTTTAACAAATTTTTACCATTATTTATCCACATACAATAAAAAATGTGGGTGGTCTTCTTTTCTTCTAAAATATTACAAGAGTTACATTCCCTCCTCCATTATAAAAGGAATCATATCCTTCCAATTCATCGCACCTCTAAACCCACCTATGTTCTGAAAACATCTGCAAAAATATATTCCCAACATCACTAAAATTCTATTTGATGACTATTTTGGGTATAAATCCTTCCAAGTAAGCCATCTAGTGAAAATGAAAATGAGTTTCTTATTAAGTGGAAACAACATCTCTCAAACTACTTTCTATAATTTTCCATATCAACTACCTCAAATAATTTTAGATAATTCTTGTACACCATCACAAATATCCTAAATATACAAGTATATGGTTATGATAAGTATTATACCTACATATACACACACTTCTATCTAATGGTTAACGAACATACAATTTACGTGTATGGCCAACTACCACCTCAAAAAACGATGATTGTGATTTTTTTCCTTCTCCACCACTCATGGTTGAAATTATGATGTAAAATATGTTTATGTATTTAATATTATTTAATTCATTTAATACACTTATTTTATACTTTCCATTTGGTGTAAATATGATAATTTCATTTGAGGAAGTGTGGATCACCGCCCCCTCAAAGCGATATGATTAATTCATACACTACATGGAATGTATTAAGGATTATTTTAGTGAATATATATGACATATATGATAAAATAATTCTACATTATCAATGATATATATGTGTGTGTTTTTGTCTTTTACTTTCATTCTTGCGACATGAAAATTAAACGAAAATAGAGTTCATGTGTATGAATGGATAACCATCTCCATAAACAGTGTATTTCTTTTGATACTTATATATTATATGGATTATAATAATAGGAATATACTAAATAAAAATTATATTTAAATCATGTTTTAAATTCTTTAAATCATGAAATAATTATAAAGACCAGATATATAAAAAATTAAGGCACATGCAAAAAACAAAGAGGATATATTCCGAAGTGAAACCGTAACATAGAATTGTTGAAAACTAGGTAATAAAAAACCATATATGGTATTATAATTAATATTATGGTTATATTATATATATTTAATAAATATTTATTTATTATATATGAGGTTTGAATGAGTACGACGAGAGTCAAGACACAAGGTAAGGGGATTTCATCTCACTATTTATTTCCATGTAATATAAGCTATGTTCTCAATTATTTTATATTATGTGGTGTATGTACAGGAATATATTGTATTATATGTATATTATAAATAAATTTATGGGTATATAAATTTCCATTTTATGATCCTTCATTCATGGGGCTTAAGTATCAAATGTTTCAAAATTGGTAAAACAGTTTTGTCTCAATTTTCCTACATTGAGACTCATGTTTTGTAATGCACCTACATTATTTATTGATTTTTATATGAATCCATTCTATATGTTTCATCATGAATTTAATTATTTTCATGATATTTTCATGTATATTATGATCTCATGTTTCTAATTTACAGGTGTTTATAGAGACAATATCATCATTGTTTTGATATTGTATATGTATATTCTACCATTGATGAAATCTTATGACCAAATCTAAATAACATTCGTGTGATTCTTTATCCACTATTTTTTAATTATATATTTAGGTATTACTACCATTTTATACTCTTAGGTATTTAATATAACGTTTTTATGTAAAATCTAACAATGTCTCTCTTTAGTCGGAAATCTATTTTATTAAAAAACAATGTTTTCCAAAAAAATTCAAAAAAAGTGTTAAATAGATATTTGAAGACCATTTTCAATGAAAATGATTTTGAATACATTTTTCTATTACATATTATTCTTTATAAGTTTTCCGAAAAAATTTAAAGAAATTTTCTTTGAAAAAAGTTTCAAGTTTAAAAAATTGTTTATAAATGCATAAAAGATATTTTCCAAAATAAATATTTTTTAAGGATAATTCAATATTATTTCCCATCTAATATAACATCCATTGTTGTTACTCAATCCTTTATAATGAACATTATCCAATGTTCTCATTTATATTTTTTCTTTTAATTGATTATGTTTTGATGGAATGATTTTAATGAAACTCTTTTCTATTACACCAGTCTTATACTTTTGAAACCCATTCTTTTCATTAGTTATTATTACGGTGAAATGATTATGAGACCTATATCCATCAACAAATTATGATATGATTACATT
Organism: Viscum album; assembly: GCA_963277665.1. NCBI lineage: Eukaryota > Viridiplantae > Streptophyta > Magnoliopsida > Santalales > Viscaceae > Viscum > Viscum album. The sequence goes on from CAUJRU010000317.1 coordinate 817,188, forward strand.
TTTATAATACCAATTTCATTTCATGGATTTTGGTATTGTTACTTTTGATCTTGTGTCACATGTATGTTTAATTTCAATATGGGATTTGTGGGACCTATATCTCCATCCAATGCATTGGGTAAATATTTACATCTCCTGAGATTGAACAAGAAGGTCTTGTTATTGAACCATGAACAATATGATTTCCATGATATTAAACTATGACTACCTAGATGTTATGATGAGTGAAACCATTCTAATTAAATGGCTATGGTAGTGAACCAGGACTACAATGATTGTATGGGGAGATATACCATACTACTAAGATAGTATTAGTAGTGATTTCTTATATACAATGAAAACCATATTATATGCTTATGTTTTTACAATAATCCCAAGATTTATTCCTTTAATATGCTTTCATGGATTATGTTTTTTATTTACTTATGGGTCATTCCTTTTGAACAATCTAGCATTATACCATGATACAATCTTATGATCATTAATATGGAGGTTATGATATTCAAATATTTTGATCAAGTTATCATACCCAAATGGTCATTTTTATTCTTACATGAATCCCTTATTTTCCATTAATTAGTATTTGTTCATAGCCATTTTTTTGATTCGTTCCTTAGGTTATGATGATATGTATAATGTTTGATGTGTTTAAGAATGGTTACTGGCATGATGAATATAGTGGGAGATAATTTAGCTCACTAGTATACCAGTGTCTCTGTTTCAACATTTTCAAAGGCACTTGAATAGTTTGGTATTTGGGTGTCTATTTGTATTATGTTTTATGTATTCCAAAAAAGTGATGTAATGTCTATTTAGGTCAAGAACATGTCGTTATAGTTGGTACTAGACTAAATGTTTTATTTTCCTTTGGAAACATGGTTTAGAAAACCGTAGTGAGAACCCTAAGGACAAGTCTATAGATATGTATAAGGATAAATAAAATAATATGAATATGTATGGAAATTTTGATAAATGATAGAGTGAGTGCCTTCCTTGAAAAACATCCCTTTCTGGATACTAAAATGGGATGTGGATCTTTAGTAGATATACCAAGAAGTAAAATTCAAAAAATATGTTTTAGGCCTGACTTAGGGTAGTCCGTTACATGAAAATGTACCTTGATGCACCCCTAGTTTGACACTCCTAGGGGATATGTGTTTGAAATTCACCAAATCTTCCTAAACCATCTTGAAGGATTTAAATTTAATTTGGCTATGAAAAACATTGGATAATACTAAGGTGTTTTATATTTATGAAGGTGTAATTATTTGGACTTCATATGTAATTCGTTTAATGAATATGTGGTTTAATTGTATGATATTTAATGCTCAAATTATGCATCTAGTTGTAGAAAATGGCGGGAACTGAAGGGAACTGTGTTAGCATTGAATGTGATGTATGATTTTCTAATGACCATTCATGTGGGATGATCACTAGAGAGAAATAATTTGTGGTCATACCTAATCATTTTTTACAAAACATGATTAACAACATGTACCTTATGCAACTCTAAGACTCACCAAGGAAAATATGGATGGAGTTCGCTAAATGCTTGGGTAATGGAGACTATATAGGAAATATGATTTTGTTTCCTTAGTGTGAAGATTTTATAATAAGTCACATATGTGAATGACTTAGAGGCACAAGAAGATGTTTTTATTTTGGAAAATAAGGATACAAAAAATTCACTATATAAGTAAAATGAAGAGTTCGATTAATTAAATGTATAGGAATATTGGATTCTTTATGTAATCATCTATGTTTTAGTGTTTTATGTGTGGAATAATTGGTCATTATGATACTCAATTTTAAAATAGCAATGCTCCAAACGATAATATGCAAGGTGGTGTGAGTAATGGTTAAATTTTGGATGATGACATGACTATTGATGTAATGGTAAAATAAAATCTGTATTGTGAAATATGTAGAGGTGGACTTGTTAATGGAATAAGGTTGAAGTTTAATAATATAAGTTTTAATGTTTTTTGATTCAATAATTATGTTATATAAATGGGGAAATATATAACTATTGTCATGTTTATGTTTTTTTCTCAAATTATTTACAAGAATATGATGGATGGATTTGATGGAAAAGAAAAGTGATATAATGAAATGGTGATTTTTATTTAAAATGCATGATTGTTTTTATAATAACCATTAATAAGTTACTTCTGTTATGATAATTTTGTTTTGATAATGATATGTTTCATATATGTAAATTTGATGGTATTGATTACCTTGGAAAAAATAAAGGACTTTATTACAAGTTTTCTATGATATTTTTTATTAGGTTTACAACTTCTTGGATTAATGACATATGCCTTGTAATCTAGGGAAAAGGAATAATATATGTTTTCTAGAAGTATATATGGAAATTCAAGTTATTACCATGTTTCAATTGAATATATGATGAGGGTACTCACATGTTTAGAATTTGAAAACCAAAAAATACATTATGATAATGGGGAGAATCAATGTTTATATGATTTCACAAATATATTTATAATGTTTTATATTTTCATCTTTTAGATGGTTTATCAGGTTACCGATTCATGAAAAGATTACATTAAACTTCGAAGGAAGTATTTATGCCCTGAGTTTTTTTTGAAAAACTTGGTTAAATGGCTATTTATTGATTAACCTTATTTCTTTGATGACCATATTATTTATTTTCAAAATTATATTAGTGTGGTTTTAGAATGGGACATCATGTATGTCAATAAAATCCAATAATGTCTGGAAACGTGATGAGTCTTGAACCCTTGATTAAATTATTATAAGTGTTTCACACCTACCACTGGCATACGCAATGTCCATTGTAATATGTAATTGTTTTTTCTAATTTTTTATGATGAACCAAAGGGGTTAAATATTATTTTTACAGATTAATTGTTTCCGATGATTTCACTGGGGTGTGCGTGCGTGTCCGCTTTGGGGCGCGACAAGCGCACCTTTTGTGTTGTCCCGCTTTCCCACATTCCAATGGCGGGTGACATACATTCCTTATTTAGGGACGTCTGCTACTTGATCGAAACGGGATGATGGGATGTCAGTTCCTCCTTCCTTGGATTCCTCCTCAAAACTCATAACCTAGTCTGGGTCTCCCTCATAGATTTAATACATTGTTCGTGATACTCTTCCCAGTGCCATATTTCCATGGATTCTAGTTAATTACACTGCTTCTGTCAGGACATTCCAAAGTGTCCAGTCAGGGCAGCAACCTTCATTCGGGGGAGTAGTCACATCGAGGCATCATTAGCGTGTCTAAATGATGGGGAATTGGCGTGTATATCTTTTTCCCTTATTATAGGGCACCTTGATGGAGCGTAAGCCTGATGCATCCCACATCGAGTGTGGGGAATCATATGCCATAGGAATGTATCTGATGTTTTCCTCAGCTTCCCTTGTTTAACACAGGGTATTCCGTAAGTTTAACGTTCATCGGAGACGGATCGGCCAGATCGGAACACTAGATGGAGTTGACCAGATTGGGGAACCCCCTTGAGGGAATGAGGATATCGGAGCCAACCTATGGGTAGCTTCTTGAATGCTGTTGAGGGGGATGAGGTGGCATGATCTCACCGGGATGTGCTGGTCCAGGTAAAAATCCGGATAGATGATGGATAATTGCATGGAGTGGAGGGGGAATGAGATGTGGCCATCATGGAGATGACAGTGGTGATGGGCTTGAGTCTCGAAGAGACTTCCTACATATCCCTGTGACGGGGAATCAAAGCCTATGTAGTTCGATGATAAGGTGGGACACCTGAGGAGGCAGCCAATGAGAATGGATGGATGGAAGGGAGAAAAAGTAATTTGATCCTCTGTATTGGGGCATGACCATCCTGAGACACAGAGGCTCAAGGGAGATATTAGGATGAGACATGAGTGATGATATTGAGCCTCATGGAGGCTTCAAACATCTCCCTATGGTAGGGAATCAAAGTCCTCATAGTTCGGTATGGTGACGACTGATGTGAAGGGGGTCGGAGCGACCAATGGGGGGTGAGAATGAACATCTGGAAGGCTTCCTACGTACCATGCCTTGACATGGATCAAATTCAATGTAGTTAGGGAAGGGGTGTCGTCGAAAAAACATGAAGATGTACCTTGGTTTGATGGGTGATGGGCTTGAACCTCATGAGATTTCCTACATACCATGCCATGACATGGATCAAATACCTCATAGATTGGGTTGGATGCCGGTGAACCGACTTGAAGAAGGACCTTGGCCCAGGTGGATGGTGGGCTTGAACCTCATGAGGTTTCCTACGTACCATGCCTTGACATGGATAAAAGACCACGTAGTTCAAATAGGGATGTCGGGGAACCAATGTGAAAGAGGAACTTGGTCCAGACAGTGTGGGGTTTACACTCTAGGCTGCCTAGATATTGGTGAACCAACGTGAAAGATGTCAGAACGACTGGGTCAATGGGCCTGAACCTCGCGAGGCTTCCTACGTACCATGCCTTGACATGGATCAAAGTCCTCATAGTACAGGTACGAATGTGGGCTTGGAACACCGACACAGAGACAGTCAGGGCCAATAATAGTTGGGCTTGAACCTCAGAGAGGCTACCTACGTACCATGCCTTGACATGTATCAAAGGCGACGTAGTTCAGGTTAGTCACAACGGCTTACGACTGGACTAAAATGTAGATTATCTTCATATGGGATGAGGGTGGAACCCGACGTGAACAAACAATCTGGTGGTGGGATTCAACCTCATGAGGCTTTCTATGTACCATACCTTGACATTGATCAAAGTCTACATAGTTCAGTTGGGGTTTCTGCCGGCGAACCGATGTGAAGGTGAACCCGTGGGTCCATTGGTGGTGGGCTTGAACCTCATGATTCTTCTTATGTACCATGTCTTGACATGGATCAAAGTCCTCATAGTTGAGGTGTACAGTTTAACGTCATTCTAGATGAGGGCATAATGTTTAGCGTCATGCTGGATGAGGGCATACAGTTTAACATCATGCTGGATGGGAGAATACAGTTTAACGTCATGTGGGAAAGGAGAATTTTCCATGGTCGGTGGTTATTCTAAGACCACGTGAGTCATGCTCGGTGTGGGAAACAAGAGGTAGTAGAGACCGGATGATCACATCGTGAAGGGTGCGTCCGTGAGAAGCGAAGAGGGGTTTACGTGTTAGGTGGCCCATGGTGCCGGGACTTACTCTTGGATGGAGGCCCGAAGTGTGACAAAGCAAAGAGGGAGGGTGATTTGGGACTGAAGAATGTATGTGCCTTATTCCCTATCATGCCCTCCATTGGCCTTGGTGGTGAGGAAGTATGGATGTGCGTGGGTGCAACCTTCCGCAAGAGGGGATAGGTGGATTACAACAAGGTGGCTTCCATACTCCCATGGACAAACGCCACTCTGAAATGGAGGATATCATCCCATGTGAGGGGTGATCCTATTACCATGGATACGAGAAGCGTAAAGAATGTCCAAGCTAGGGGACCCTGCGTGCGAGGCACGAGGTTGGTTCAATGTTTAACGTTGTGTCTTGAGGACGAGGTACTTGGAAGTTTAACGTCCTACAGCTCGGACGAGGTGGGTTTACTCCACACCCCTAGGGATTACATGACCGGTAACCTCTTACCCTTGGGGATGGGATGGCATCGGCAAGGCCGTGGAAAAGGGGGGTCGCAGAGCAAACCATCGTGGGGTCCACGTTAGCTTGGCTATGCGAAACGCAATAGCCGTTAGTGTGCCTATGCAGAGAATAATTAGGCGAAGCAATGCTATGGGTAGTGTCATCCATGGGACATTGAAATCACATTGTGCAAACCTAGAGAGTCACAGGAGAAGAGGAATTTCCAATCAAAGGGATCCATCGGTAGGGACCTTGCGGAGCTTGGTTGCTTTGCATAGCGGGGAGCACTTTTTAAGGGGTGTGCATCACAAAGTGGAGTGCCTTGGTCATAGCATGGGGCAACGATGTGAGTGAGAGGTGCATCGCATAGTGGAAGGGTGTTCGCAGAGCACTGCCTCACGAAGCAGAGGTGCCTTGCATAGCAAGGTGGTGGGGAACAGTCTGCTTTGCAAAGTACAGTGACCATGCCTTCTCATGTGGATCACATGTTCAGGACTGGTGTTTCATGATGCATAAACGCTATGTGACTGCTTGGGTTCCCTTGGGAATCCCCTCCCTTCGTGGATTCCCTTAGGCTTCGCGAAGGTCATCCCTCTCGGAAGAGGGGCTCAAAACCAGACTAGCCGAAGGCCTCTCGCAAAGAAAAAATACCTCGCGGAGCTCATGATTCCCAGAGCGAACAATTCTTTGTGATTTGGGAGTTGAGAATCTGAAAGGTTGGATTGTCCTTATGGAGAGCTCAGAGGGATCTCAGTATTTATAGGAAAGGGGCACCATGAAGAAGAGCTCACGCGGTGTGAAGGGGGCTTTGGTGGCTTTACAGCGAGTCATGAACGTCAATCGGATTCGCAGATAGTTACCACCTCTTCTTCTTCACAGCGGGTTCGTGAATGTCAGGGAATTCATGGAGCATTACCACCTCTGTTGCTTTGCGGCGGGTTCGCGAACATTAGGGAATTCATGGAGCATTACCACCATTGGGCTTCGCTGCGGGTTCGTGAACATCATGGCGTTTGCGGAGCGTTACCACCTCTAGTGCTTCGTGGCGGCCGAATTCCTTGGGGGTGCTCCACGGAGGGGCATCGCGAGGCAGAGGATTAGATTCTTTTTCATCTTCGCTTTTTGTCCAATATTTTGGTGACAAAAATTCCCCCCCCACAGACTTGGAGCCGCGGAGGGGCCAACGGTCGAAGTCTGAGGGAAATCGCTAAAATTATCGGCAGTTCGCAGTGCCAACTCGCGAAGAAGGTGTGTGAGGCAGACATCGGCAACATTCTCTAGAGGCTCCACGAAGCTATGAGTGAGATGGATGCGCCACGAAGCTCCGAGTCTCCACCTATAAATAGGGGGCTTACCCCACTTGTATTTTTCCTTATGTTCGACTTTTTCCTTTTGCACTCTCGATTCGTGAAGCTCCGTGTACTTTGCATTTTCTCACCGCGAATTGAGATTTTCCGCGAACCGTGACTCTCTGACTTTGTGACTCTTACAAGTGAACGTCTACACACAATCCAAGGTCAGGCCCCATGGCTTGGATTTGTGAACAAGCTTCGCGAGTGCTCTATGAAAACAATCTTTGTGGCCCGACCCGAAATTTTCCCATGTTCTGATACTATAATGGCCCATCAAGAAGTTGTGCTCGGGGTGCTTACAGATGCCACCCAGAGGGATGAGATCATCAACGACACCAAAAAAGCACAATGGATGATTGAAATGGACAGACATAGCTCGAGGTTGCACGAACTATGTGCTGGGGGAGTGGATTCCCGTCATCCTCATATGCTAATTTGAGATCTCATGGCGGAGAAGAACCAGGAGTATGATTGCGGGCTCAGCATGGGCTCGCAGGAGGGGAAGGCGATGAACATCAAGAAGCTCTAGGAGGCTGAAAACGAGGTCCAATAGCTGCAGGCTCGGGCGGATTAGCACTCAGCCTCTCTCAGTGCACAATCTGAGCTAATCTCGCATTTGAAGGCCCAGCTGGAAGAGGCAGAATAGCGTATGGGGGAGGCTTATGGAGAGATTGATGTCATCCAGGTAGACCTAGAGAGGGCTCTAGCGGGGTCCGATGAATTATGCCCTATCGCTGCTGAGGAGGAGCGGGAGAAAAGTCGGCGATAACAATTCCTGGGTGCCACAAGTCAAAGGGTGGCGGAGCTGCAATGCTCTTTCGACGGGGTCAATCAGTCCATGGGGTTAGTTGACCCATGGGTACTGTAATGATCACACACTTAAACGTGCTTTTGTGCTTTAATAATTTTTTTTCAATTCCATAGCATGCACCGGTTCCGTTGTTTGCACTGGATTGTTATATCCTAATAATTTTTGCGGAACATCCAGCAACAACTCCCTAAGCTCACGTTGGTCGAACCCTATGTGAGAAACAAGATATATTCGCCTCATCGCCGCATCTAAACATAGGAGTGTAACCCAAGATTCGGGCATCTGGGGTTTGAATTACAGATCCAGATTTCTGGGAAATAGGGGAGACCTTACTGGAGAAGAAAGTTATCAGAACAGCCGAATTACCATTTTTCCTGTGTGTTCTTGCACATGAATGGTACAATGCCAGGGGTGCTGAAATCAGTCTGAATGGGTGGGCATGGGATGTGTGAATCACGATACGCAATATTCAGAACATTGTGAGAGTGGTGTGACAATAAAGGAAAACTGTTAACCATGTCGGATAAACGGTATCCTTACTGCATTAGCCTGAAATGGGGACAACAAATGAGGGCCGACCGTTGACCATGTTCACAACATGGGGCCTAACTCAAATATCTTCGATCAGTCTTTCGGGATGTTGACCCAAGACAGCAGGTGGACCATAGTTTGAGCATCCATACTGTAAGCGGGTCCCTCCAAACATGACCAGTCTTCCGGAACGTTGGCCCAGGACAATAGGCGAACCATAGGTCAGGCATCCATATTGTTAGGGGGTTCTTCCAGACATGAAAGAGGACGAGAGTCTGAATAAGGGGAACATGAAGCATGGAACGTGGAGTGGGGGTTTGTTTGAATAGAATCCAATACTCTTGAAATTATGACACCGTGGTGGGGATATGCTAGATGGGATCATCGATTTGATCAGGGATCATTCCTTTTGTTTTTAGATAGGGCCTCTCTAGCGAGTTGGTCTGTCACTTCCCAATGTCATCTTGGGGCATCCTGAACTTGTTCAAGGCAGAGTTATATTTACACGGTCCCCTGCGAGGGGTCAGGCCAGGGGACGGAAATGGGGAGGAACATGAAATATGATTCCTTTGGGATGGACCCTAGGTAAAATACCATGGTGTCCCTATGTATCCCATGAGGATGGAAATCAAGCGACATGTAGTTCAAAATCCATAGTTTAACGTCATGTAGGACGATGGAAGGCCTGATTGTGCCAGTACACATCCCACCAAAACTACTAAGCCCACGTGAGTCGTGCTCGATATAGGAAACAAGAAGTAATGGGGAACTTTCCCGAAACAGAAAAGGAAATTGTTGGGGAAAAGGGATGCTCAGTAAATACCAGCCCAATGATGCTAACCCTTCCATGTAGCGTACCTAGACGTACAAAAAGGTATAGCCGAGTATGTTGGAATTCCACTAGAACAAGAGGTTGTGGAAATTTGTGAATCATGACGCTCGAAATTTGGATCATAGTGACGGCGGCGTGACGATGGAGGAAAACTATTGACCGGGGCAGAAACGCGACATCTATATCATGTTAGCCTAGAATGGGGACAACAAATGAGGGTAGACCATTGACCATGTTCGAAACACAAGACCATGTTGCAAATGTTGTCAGAAATCCTTAGTAATGTTGGCTCGAAACGATAGAAGAACCCTTAGGCTCAGCGTCCATGGATAGCCCTTAAGCCTAGCATCCATGTCATCCGGGGGTCCTTTTGGATGTAGAATAGGATGATGTTCCGAATAGTGAGCTGACGAAGCTTGGACATGGAACGAGGGGAATGTCCCCATGAAAATTCCACACTTTGAGCTCTTTGTCAAAACGCATCTGAATACGACAATGAGGCGTATTAGATAGAGGTACCTGAGACCTTTCTCATAGTGAGATCTTAGGTTAGGGTCTTAGAATTCGGACCATGGATGGGAGGAAGTGCGGGATACTCATGGCGAGTAATTACAACAACTCGACATGAATGGGAACTGGGGATTTGTACGGCGTAGTGAACAACCTGACGTGAATGTTGAAATAACCCCGTACCACATTTCATAACAGACCCCTATGGGAGAGGTTTTAGGTCAATGGACCAAAAACTAGTGTGGAGCTGGGCCCGAGGTGAAGTGCAAGGAATTCTTACGTACCCCATATGGATGGGGATCATGTTACACATAGTTTCTGAGAGGTTCATAGTTTAGGGTCTTAGAACTCAAACCATGGATGGAAGGAATCATAAGAGGCATGTGGTGCGATAACTGCAAATACCCGACGTGAATGGGAACTGGGGGTTTCAACCACCATGTGTTCTTTAGAGAGGTTTTAGGTCAAGAGAACAAAAACAAGAGTTGAGCTGGGCCCGAGGCAAAGTGAACAAGAATTTCTATGTACCCCATAGGGATGGGGATCGAGCTACACATAGTTCTTGAGATTCAAAGTGCATTAAGGCACCGGTGCAAAAAATGAGAGGGGTGTGCAGGTCTAGACCCCGCACCAAGAGAAGCGGTATTTGATATATGTTGTTTGTCCTTTATAGAAAGTGGTTTTATTTTGTGAAGCAATAGGCCAAGGGTACAAAGCCCCGGTGTCGCCACAGGAATCTAGCTGTAATAGGCATTGACAAATGGCATGGCACGTGACCAATACCCAATGCGATGCCCTCTATGATGGGGTCATCACAATGCAGTGCCGTTTTTTGTCATGCGGCCAGGAAGATAATGTCACAGTTTAGGGTCGTGTGACAAGACTGAGTGTGTATTTTAACGTCATGCTTCATAGATGTAGCAGAGATGATGTTAGGCCCAGAATGTGTATGGTTCCATGCAACATAACCGATGTGAATGTGGACATAATCCCACAACATACAATATGCAATTCTAAGAGAGGAGCCTCAGGCCGAGGGGCCTACATAGATGTGAGAGGTGAAGGGGGAGGACGAGCTCCCAAATGGGATGGACCCGATGACGAGATGTCCGGGTGGTCCTACGTATCCCGTGAGGATGGGAATCATTCCCAACGTAGTTCTAGGTAGATCTCAGTTTATGGTCTTAGAGGTCGGAAAATGGGAGCCCCGAAGGACACTGTATTGCAGCTTTGTCCCCCTGATATGGAAAGGTGCATTGAGGGGTTTCACCAAAAGTTTCAAGATTCCACCTAGACACAATGGGGTGGAAAATGATGTGAATCATGAAACCAACATTCACGGCTTGAAGGGGCTGGAGTGACGATGGAGGATTACTACTTACCATGTTCGCAACACAAAATCCTATCCCATTATCCTGAAATGGGGACAAACAAATGTGCATCGACTACTTACCATTTTCGCAATGTCGGATTTGTATCAAATTGTTGTCTGAAACCATCAGGGGAGTTGGCCCGTAACGGCAGGAGAGACCTTGGGCATTGTATCCAGGCCGTTTTGGGGGTCCCTCCAGGTGTGAAAGATAATGTAAGCCATGATGAAGGGAAACACGAAGCATGAAAAGTGGAATAAACTTGACCAAGTTGAATCTGACACTCTTGGTCCTAGGTGAGAGTACTCATAACACATGGGAAAACCATTGCAAGGGGTTGAGGGACTCAACTTGATGGAGGCCATGAGAAGGCGGGTTCTCAAGAGAAGGGGGAATAGGGCCAACAACCCTGTACCACACCTATATAACCCCATTGTGGAGTGGGGCAGGTCAAGGGACCTAGGTAACTGGGGAGATGGGGAGATCCCAAAGGAGTGGGGATGGACCCGAAGTTTTGACATTCGTGTGCTCCTTCGTATCCCATAAGGATGGAAATCAAGCCACACGTAGTTCTTGAAGGATCCTTTTAATTCCATGCAAGACATGAAATTGGATGGCTAATTCTTTAGATCGGGGTGCACTTTGTGTGGCTATTGTAACCCCGACGTGAATGGGGACATGATCCCACACCAGGACATGCGGTCCCATAGTCAAAGTCTCGAAGGAATAAAAGAAGAGGCAAATTATCGGAACTCAAGATGGACCCAATGCCAGGAGGTCTTGGCGTTCCTACGTATCCCATGAGGATGGGAATCTATCCAGACATAGTTCTTAGGAGATCATAGTATATTGTCCTAGATCTCAGATCATGGATGGATTGTAACTTTCCATGTAAGCGCAGACCTCGATCTGATCCCTAAGCCCATGTGAGTTAAACTCAGTGTGGGAAACAAGGGAGGAAGATCCTTATCACAATACCCAGAACGTCCATCAAGAGGAAGTTGGGGAATAGCCCTGAAGGACATCTTTAACATGGCTTTGTTCCCCTAACGTGCAGATGCACACTGAGGAATAGTAGCAAGAGTTTCGAAGCTCTACTTGGACATAGTGAGGATGGAGAAGGTTGTGAATCATGTAACTGATATTTTGACCTTAATGGTGTTGGCGTGGTGATGGAGGAATAATATTAACCGTGGTGGAAAAACAGTCTCCATATCGTGTTATCCTGAAGTGGGAACAACAAATGAGCATCGACTGCTGGCCATACTCACAAAGTGGAATTTTTATCGATTTTTTGTCTGAAACCCTCTGGGGAGTTGGCCCGTAATGGTAGGAGAGCCCGTGGGCGTGTTATCTAGACCATTCATGGGGGTCCCTTCGGGCGTGAAAGTTGATGAAATCCCTAATGAAGGGAAACACGAAGCCTAAAAAGTGGGTGAGGATATGTCTGAGCAGAACACAACATTCCAGGTTCTAAACCAGAGTACCCTTACGCGCATTGGCGAACCTCCAAAAAGGCTCGGCGAGATGGCCCAGGAGGGAGAAGTACATGGTGCGGTCAAAAAGAGGACATTATCTTGCACTACACCATATACTCCCCTCATGGAGGAAGGGTAGGACAAGGGTCCAAGGTGAGATTAAAAATTCCATAAGATGGTGCTGGACCCGAAACCTAGATGTTCGGGTGTTCCTACAAATCCCATGATGAAGGGAATCAAGCAACATGTAGTTCTCAAGATGCAGTTTAAAGTCATGAAGGATGAGAAGTAGAGTAGGATACCCCCCAAACAAGGGAGGTGTATGGTACGACAAACAAACCGACATGGATGAGGCCATAATCCACCACCACACTATACACTCCATGTACGAACTCGGGCTAAGGGACCTGAAAAGGCCGAGGGGCCTAAGGCTGGGCCTTGGTTAGGGAGGCCTCACCAGCTTGTAGTTTAACATCTTGTAGTAAGGGAGAGGGCCAGGGGCCCGAGGAGGCCAAGGGGCTGGAGGCTGAGCCTCAGTTAGGAAGGCCTGACCAGTTTGCAGTTTAACATCTTGCAGTAAGGACGAGGGCCAGAGGCCTGAGGAGGCCAAAGGGCCTGAGGCTGAGCCTCGGTCTGGCAGGCCTGACTAGGTTGCAGTTTAACGTCTTGCAGTAAGGATGAGAGACAGGGTCCTAATGAGGCTAAGAGGCCTGAGGCTGATCCTCTGTCAGGAAGGCCTGGCCAGTTTGCAGGTTAACGTCTTGCAGTAAGGACGAGGGCTTGATGAGGTGTATCTTCTTGGGATATGTCCAGTATGATGAGTAACCCAACATGAATGAGGACATAATCCCATGAAACATCATAAAACCCCATCATAGAGTACTTGGGCCAGGGGATTGACTATTGGCACCACCTAGAGGGAAGTTTGTCACTTCGGGATGGGGTAGAATGAATCACTACACTCAATGTTTGGGACATCTTGGGGTGGACCCAAAGATCCGGGACATTGTTGACAATGTTCGAAACACAGTGTCCCCATGGTGACCTGATATGGGAACAACAAATGAGCATCGACCACTGACCACATTCAAAACGCAGGACATGTATCGTCTTGTTACTCGACATCCTCGAGGGCGTTGGCTCGAAGTGGTAAGAGGGCCCTTTTTCCGAGCATTCATACCATTTAGGGGCCCTTCCGGATGAGAAATTTTATGGAATTCCAGTCAAGGAGTGGGTGAAGAATAGTTTTACCCATCTATGAAAGAGGAAAACATCTCCAGGGAAGGGGTCCTATAGCAGGGTCGAGGCTTTCTCGGCGTAATTTGGGGAAAAAGTGTGCACCTTGACATATATCATGACTCGAGGGGAAGATTTTTAGGTTTTTGGATGGACCAACAGGCAATGTTTTTGGGCGTTCCTATGTATCCCATTAGGATGGGAATCAAGCCATACATAGTTCTTGAAGGCCATGCCGTTTAACGTCGTGCAGTGAGAACATGAGAGGATTTATGAATAGGAGTGGGCACATGTTGCGACCATTAGAATCCTCATATTATGGGGATAAGGAAGACTACTCCTCATCATGCGAGGACCCTCCGAGGAAACTTTACCCAGGGGGGATAGTCAAAGAGAAGAGTTCAGGGCTGGGCTCAAGACGAGACATCTGAGCATTCCTACATATCCCATTCGGATGGCAATCAAGACAAAAATAGTTCTAGAAGCACATTTTAATGTCATTCAGGATGAAATGTGTCTCATCTGGGGACATGTATGGTATACTGGGTAACCTGATGTGAATGAGGACATAATCCCACACCACACCGTACAATCCCGTAAGAGAGTCTGACTCATGGACCGCCAAGGGGCCTGAGGCTGAGCCTCGGTCAAGAAGGCCTGAATGGCTTGTAGTTTAACATCATGCAGTAAGGATGAAGGATATCTTAGTTAAAGGTCATATAGCTCAGACCGTTTTGCGGTTTATTTTCATGCTGGACGATGTGAGCAGTTTAACGTCATGACATATGATGATTTAGTTTCATGTCGTGCAGCACGATGTTGTAGCATACGGTCATGCAGGACTGGGTGCAGTTTGAGGTCATGCGGGGCCGTACAATTTATGGTCTTGCAGGACCATACAGTTTAAGGTCATGTAGGATCATACAGTTTAAGGTCCTGCAAGACCATACAATTTAAGGATGTGTATGACCATATAGTTTAAGGTCGTGCAGGACCATACAGTTTAAGGACGAGTAGAACCAAGGTGCCCAAGAAAAGTATTTCTTGAGGAACTTGGCATTGGTGGGAGGATTTATGCGCTCACTATCCATGGTCACCAAGGAGTATGATCCATTGGGGTATGCCTTATGAATGATGTAAGGTCCCTCCCATTTGGGCTCAGGCTTGGGTGGTTTTTTTTCAGGGATCATTGGTGCTCAGAGGGCTAACACTATATCGCATTGTAGAAAAGAGAGAAGGCAAACCTTCTTGTGGAAGTCTCTGGCTATCTTATTCTGATGCCTTTCCCGGTTGTGCAGGGCACGAATCCTGTTCTCGTCATGTGCTTCCAATTCAGCTAGACGGATTTTGGCTACCTTATCTGCCGCTTTCTGGAGATAGACTGAAGTGCGTAACAAAGGTAGCTGGATCTCAATGGGCAGGATGGCCTCAGCCCCATACCCTAGGTAATATGGAGTCACCTGGGTGGAATTGTGAGTCGTCGTCCGATAAGCCCAGAGGGCGTTGGGGAGCTTGTCCAGACAACTTTTCTTGTTCTGGCCAACCATTTTTTGCAGAATGTTATAGAGGGTTTGGTTGAATGCATCGATCTTCCCATTTTCCTGCGTATGATAGCGAGAGGTATGGTTCAAACAGATATTGTAATCGGCATACAATTTCTTCAGCTCGGCTGCTCGGAAGATTGTGCCATTATCGGTGAGAACGACATGAGGGACTCCAAACCATTTGATGATATTGGAGATAATGAAGTCAACGATGGAGTGGGCCTTGACCTCTTTGAGCGGAACTGCCTCTGTCCACTTGGAGAATATGTTTTTAGCATTCCTGATGAACCTGCACCGACGAGATTTCGCTGGTGGATATGGTCCCACGACATCGAGTCCCCACACCACAAATGGGAAAGAGTACTTGGTGGATTGGAGAGGCTCTGGCGGTCGATGTAGGAAGTTATCATGAACTTGGCACGCATGGAATCTCTTGTAAAACTAAATACAATCATGAATCATAGAGGGCCAGAAGTACCCCAACCTCTGGACCTGATGGGAATGCATGGGCCCCACCTAATGGGAACCGTAGGAACAAGCATGAACCTCTTGTAGAACCTTAGATATCTCGACTCCATGAATGCATAGGAGGAGAACACCCTCGAAGCTCCGCCTAGAGAATACCCACTCAAGGCTAGGACCACACTGGAGGGTAAATTGCAGTGCTCGACATCAAATTCGCTCACGCTCAGCCTGATCATCCGGGAGGCAACCATTTTGGAGATACTCAACAAAAGGTTTTCTCCAGTCGGGAGTGGCCTCAACCACGGCAGCTAACAAACCTGGGACCCCTGACGCTGAGGGTCTAGAGGTAAGGTGGATTACCCGTAGGCCATTTCCATCCTCTGGGGTGACGGGGTGATGAATCTTCAGTGTGCTACATGTATGATCTAATCATCCTGCTCGGGTTTTGCGAGTTATTCAGCTAAGCTAGCCAAAGCATCTGCTCGACCGTTTGGTGACTGAGGGACATGGGGAACCTCTGGTCAAGAAGGGAACTTGGAAAATAGATGGAGGGTGCACTCCATCAATGTCACAGGCTGCAGCTTCCTAACATCATAGTCGTCATTAACCTTATGGATGACCAGTTTGAAATACCCTTTTTCATGAAAATGGGGCACATCGATCTCAAGGCCCTGCTCGAGGCCAGTGATGAGAGCCTGATACTCTTCCTTGTTGCCGGTGAAGCCTTCTGACAACAAGAATGAGTATGGAAGAACGGCATGCGCCGGGGTGATGAAGACAATTCACAGACCCACTCTATTGAGCTTAGGATCATTGAGCCTCCTACCGGTGGGGCTCCGGGAGGCACAATCGAATTGCATTTTCCAAAATGAGACAACGTGATCGACTAAGAGGATTGCCTCATTAAGAAATTCCTGATCCAGGGCTTGATCTGCAGAGGTTGGATGGGAAGCTTGGAAGTCTGACAATGCTTGTCCCTTGATGGCCTTCTGAGGCACAAACCTGATGTCAAACTACTAGAGGATCACCTCCCAATGTGCTAGTCGGCCAGTCAACATAGGGCGGTTAAGGATGTACTTCAGTGGGTCTGCACAAGAGACCAACTGTACCTCATGGTGTGGCAGGTAATGCTGTAATTTTTATATGGCGAACACAAGTGCAAGGTAGATCTTTTCGATAGGGGAGTATCTGGTCTCTATATCAGGAATCATGCATTTAAGATAGTAGAGGATGTTCTTTGTTCCATCATTGTTCTTCTAGGAGAGAAGTGCACCGAGAGATCGTTCTAGGGTGGTCACTTAAAGGACCAGTGGATTTCTAGAGACGGGTGCCATCAAGACCACAGGTTGGAGCAGATATTGCTTGATTTCATCAAAGGCAGTCTGACACTCTTTATCCCATTCATAGGCGGAGCCTTTTTTCATAAGTTGGGTAAAGGGCTTACACTTGCCGGCCAGATTCTCAATGAATCGGCGTATATAGGCTAAGTGGACTTGGAGTCCTCGAAGCTCTCAAATATTTCTCGTGGGAGGCCTTTGGCTGATGTCCTTGATCTTCTCCAGGTCAATCTTGATGCCTCGGTATCTGACAACAAAGCCATGAAACTTCCAGAAGGTGACCCCGAAGGCACACATCGACGGGTTCAACTTCAGGTGGCGGGAATAGAGGAAGCTGAACACTTTCTCGAGGTCCTTGAGGGGGTCCTGGGGCTGGGGAGATTTGAACACCAGATCATCCATGTAGAATTCCACAAGTGTCCCAAGAATCATCCTGAATATGCAATGCATGAACCGCTGATAGGTGGAACCTGCATTTTTCTGGCCGAAAGGCATAACCTGGTAACAAAAAGTACCTTGGGGAGCCCTGAAGGCAGTGGACTCCTAGTCCTCGGGGGACATCCAGATATGGCTGTACCTAGAATACCCATCCATGAAGGAGAGGGCATGGAACCCGGCTGTGACATTAATCAACAATTTTGTCACAGGGTGGGGAAAATCATCCTTCGGACAGTGGCGGTTGAGATCGCGGAAGTCGATGCAGACTCTGATCTGCCCGTTCATCTTCCGGATTGGCACAATATTGGCTAGCCACATGGGGTATTGGACTTCCTTGACAAAGTTGGGTTTGATAATCTTGTAAACTTCAACCTCAACCATGGAACCGTGGGAAGGGCGCATCTTTCTGGGAGGCTGTTTGAACCCGCGATGGTTTCTTGGGAGACCAAGGCATTGGACGGCTACCTGGGGATCTAGTCCTGGAATCTCATCGTAACTCCAGTAAAACACATCACAGTGCTGCTTGAGAAAGTCCACGTACGGTTGCTACTCCTCAAGGGGCATGGCGGCACTGATCTACGTGGGTCTCAGATCTTCCTTGATACTAAGGTTCACCTATACCAGTTCATTAACTGTAGTAGAGACACTTTCTTCAAAGGCAAGAGGAGCATCCTCCAAACCCTCTTCTCCACCAGTGGAGGGATCTTCCGTGGGGGGAGCTGCTTCTGAGTTATCAAGCCATGATGGGACAATGGTTCCTTCTTGAGAGTTCGTGGTCATCATGTAAGGATACTCATGCGCCACTGAGACCATAGTGATGAAGGCAGTCGATCCAATCCCATCTAGCCTTCAGCCCAAGGGGCCACGCTTGATGACATCAAAGCAGTAGTGACACGTCGGCCTGAGCCAATTGATTCCAGCCCAGCAGAAGAGAAAAGTATGATGTACCATGGTTTTCATGAACCTAACATCCCAATAGCGTACATGGGTAGAAGGTTCCGGGATCACCTGAGCCTGGTTGGTGTAGGAGTACGAGGTGATTTTCCCCCTTCGCTTGGACATGGGAACATGCCTTCCTCTTGTACCCGAAACAACAAAACATTGCCCCATTTCAGGGGTCGTGGCCTCCAACCGATGGATCAAGAAGATGTAGGCATCTTCTAGGACTTCCCAGGAATCACTTGGGACAGGGGCAGGTTCATCCTCACTTTCCAGGATTTTCTTATCCTTGCTCTGGTAATAGTCGGCGTCAGATAGAGGGATTCAAAAGAGGAAAAAAGTGATGCATCTCCTTGTAGAACTCCTACTCAAAAATTGATGGAGTACATGAGACATTGGTGGTACGACTAAGGGACCGCTGCATGCAGATGGAGCCATGGACTTCCCATCAATGCGTTGTACGCGGTGTCCGGGGAGACGACCATGAACTCGGTGCTTGAAATTAGGCCACCAAACTGGGTCTTAAAGCAGATCCTGCCAACATGGGATTTCTCGGTCCTTTCATATCCCTAAATTATGAGGTCAGAGGGAGTTAAATCATCCTCCGACAGACCCAACATTCGCAGTGTCTGAGTCAGGATTAGGTTAATCGCAGAACCCGTGTCTAAAAGACAGCGGCTGACTTCCATGAAATTGAACTGAATAGTGACGTACAGTGAGAGAAAATGCCCATGTATGGGAGGCTATTCATCCTCAATAGAGAATGAGATAACTTCCTGGCATTCGACGTTCTCAATTACCTCTGCGTGGAAGTCTTCTATAGCTGAGATCTCTGTCTCAAACTGGAGGGGGCGCCTTAGGGCCTCAGTAAGTGCCTCACGCATTTCAGAAAATATGTGAAGATACTCAAGGATAGAAAGCCTTTCTGGAATTCCAACTAGGTGCTTCATAATATCATACACTCGTTCCAAATGTGAGCCTATTCTTACAAGATGTTTCTCTACAGTTGGAGGCATGGCGGGCCCTACCGGCTGGATCGGTGACTGGCTGGTACTGGGCACATCCTGCTGCCAGCTAGTTAATTCCTGAATAGTATCTTCTAGATGAGGACCAGAAAACTAATATTGGACTGTAGAAGGGCATGACTGGAATTGGTGTAGATGAGACACCTCTGCCGAATCAAGTAGTACAAACGGCTGTGGAGGTAGATCTGAGGACACCAGATGAGGTTGCGCGTGTTGAGCTATGCCCTGGCCCAACAGTCTGGTTTCACTAGTGTGCACATCTTGACTGAATGCGCCCGCTGAGATGCCTCGGTGAACCATATGTTTACGATTCCACTGATTTTGACGTCGGCTGGGGATGATGGGGAGGCTCACCTTGTGTCCCCCCTTATCGGGAGTCATATAGGGATGTACCAGCTCCACTCTATTCACCTAGGCGTACCCCTGACTATCGCTCGAAGAGTCATCCACCACTGGGCGGATTCTGGGAGGAATCACCATCTCAGGGGGCATGAAATCACCGAGAGTGCGGGACGACGATGGTAGTGGTGGAGTGCATTGCTTCTTCTTGCACCGTCACTGCTTGCCCTTTTGTGAAGAGATCGGCTGAGATGATGATGTGGAGGTACTGGCCACATATTCTGAAGGCTTCGACTGATTCAGGCCTGCCCGAATGATACCATGGGCACGAGCAACAGTTTTATGGTCCATCCAGTCATCGTACATCTGTGACCCACAGCTAGAAACCCTCTGCCACTCGCCTTCGTCATCGCTACCACTTTTTGACCCTACGAAGACACCCGCCATTTGTGTCGGGGCCGGGCCAAACCTGGGTATGTTTTTTTTGACCTAATCTTGGAGCTAGTCTTCAAACACATAGCACTGCTTGAGGGTGTGCCCCAGAATCCGATAATATGGGATGTAGTTGGGGAGATCAGTGAGATTCGCCTCTGCAGGCCCTCTACACTCGAGTAAGTGCACAATCCCTTGCTCTAGGGCATATCGAATGTATCCTAAGACCTGATTCTCATTAAATGAGTATTTCTGGTACCTTCTTTCCAGATATGGGGCTATGGGAGCCTGGCCTTGACGAGGGGCTGAAGGGGCCTACCAAGGAGTCGGAGCCTAATTGTCCCACCTAGGCGGTGGTGGCGCATTGCACGGTGGAAAAGGATCGGTTCTGAGGTGGTTGTTACAGGGTAGGGACCTGTTTGGGCCACCGCACCTGGCATGGCTCTGGTAGGCCTCCTTTCTGGGAACGCAGGGGGTAGAAGACACTCCTGACAAGCCTGTTGCAGAGCTTCATCGAGGTGCTGGGCCTTATCTGAGAAGTCTCAGAACCCTCTCGGGTAGTTCTGGGTGATTAGGGAAGGAACCAGTTCTATTTTAACATTCCCCATGCACATCGTCAGTAATTTCTTCTATGTCAATGTCATGTCGAGGGATTATGTCAGCACCTTCTGCTAGGTGATAAAGTTCGCAACTCGCTCATCAGGCCTTTGTTTGCACTTGAAGAGGTCTGCGATGCTGGTCTTTCACGTGGTGGAGATGAACTGGTATAGGAATTGCTAGCGGAGATCCTCCTAGCCGGTCACTGATATGATAGGGAGCAGGTTGTACCAGACAAACACAGGGCCCTCTAATGTCTACAAAAAACATCGGAGATTGGCGGCTTCCTACTATTCCGGGTCCCCAACATGGGGTCACACCTTGAGGAAAAATGAACTAAGTGCTGCGGCAGGTCCCCAGTCCCGTTAAAGGGTGAGAAAGTGGGATTTCCAAAACCCAGAGGTGTAGACATATTCTCCACCCATGCCTGGCATTTCTTGCCATCTGGTGGGACTTCCACCTTCCACGTTTCCAATGCCTCGAAGCAGGCAATGAGTACTACTGTAGAATCATCCGGGTGGGCGTCCCTATCCTGAAGGGGATCCCTAACTATGAGTGCATTGTCCGGCTCTTCGACATGGTAAATGGTTTCAACGCATCGTTGATCGACTAGTTGAACAACCCTTGGGGCGGCTGGGGAAACCCGAGATGGATTCCTTGGATTTCCTCACCGTTTCGGAGGGTTCAGCAAGCCGTATTGTACCCTCTTTCCGTGAGTTTCGGCTTCTGCTTTTTCTGCGGGAGTATCATGATCAGGGTTTCCCAGAGGCATTTCGCTAGGGGGAAGTTGTTCCTACCCCTGCTTCCCCGTCCTAGGATCACCATAGTTGGGTCACCTCTCGATAGCACGCTCGACTAAGAGTTCGTCAACCAGCCTCTTCTGCTCGGCAAGTTGTTGGCGCAACACAAACTTATTGGGGTCTTCGTCCGTCTTCTGCACTGAGGCAGATGGGTCAGAGTGCATGACAGTTCTGACAAGTACTTTACCCTCACCAGCATTTCGGCTGAGTACCAACAACATGGAGGGTGCATGGAGGCCTAAAATGTTCCTCTCCTGGTGAGTAATCCTCCCTGATGGGTCCAACTGTGGTGGTACACCCTTAGGGGGTAAGTCTCCATCGAGAAACTATATCTCATCTTCCTTGTCCACTATGTTATTGATGTGGACGACCACCCTTCATGGGGGAATGTCCTCAAGGTCGCATAACGAATCAGGATGCCGCC
This sequence comes from Viscum album, assembly GCA_963277665.1. NCBI lineage: Eukaryota > Viridiplantae > Streptophyta > Magnoliopsida > Santalales > Viscaceae > Viscum > Viscum album. The sequence continues at coordinate 839,256 of CAUJRU010000317.1, forward strand.
TAGTAGGAATGCAGAGGAGGGCGACATACAATCCCCAACCATGGACTTGCACATGGGGTGTAGCTTTCCTGATGATCTTCTGGAGTACCTTGAAACTCTGAACGCATTTTTTTTGGAGGGTACATTGTTGACCTAGTGACTCATGGAGCTGGGCCACAGGGAGTGCATCCAAATCAACCAGATGGCATTGCTCACCGATTTCCTCTAAGTGCACATGGCTCCTAGGTTACAACACCCTCTGATAGCGATGACGGAAGTGTGTTGCCCATAGGGGTGACGAAAGAACTCGACTTCCTCGGGGGAGAGGGGATCCGGTGCACAAATGCTCGACGTTGCCACTGGCCAGAACTTCTCCTTGAAGTGGTCCGTTATGGGAATGTTCCAGAAGCTCATGTGCTCGGATTTAGGGTTCAACCCCATTTTTTCCCACTCGTCAACCAAAGTTGGATAAGGAACCATTAGCAGTACTGAGACGGACCACTGGGATAGTAAACAAGTCGGAGAAGAATATATCGAATGAGCCGAATGGCCATCAAATTCTGGGCCATCCTCTGAAGAGTGCGCTGACCTGATCACAACATCATGATATGACAGGCTGATAGCCATATCCTCTAGTATGGGGATTGTGGTTACCAGTGATGGGCTACCCTGTTCCTCAACCGTTATAGGTCACCAAAATAGATCTCTGTGATATCTAGTCAAGGTAGAGGGTGCTTCTGGTGATGAAGGTGGTGACTGCAAGGTCGGAACCTGTGATATTCCCACAATTTCCTCCTCTTAGATATACCTGAGAAGAGAGTTGGGAATCCGAAGGACTTCGCATTCTGGAAGGATGAGGCTGACATGTCTTGTTCCAGCCCCGGTCCTTGATATGGAGGAATGAGGCGAGGGTTCCAATGCCGAGTCTCATTATACCTCATAATCTGAGAAGCGGGCTGGTTAGATCTCCTCCCGGGCATTCCCATGACTCTTCATGTTGTGGAGACAACCCGCCCTCTTTCCCCTAGATGGCTCTTCAGGACAAGGCTGATTCCCGACATGTAGTCTTGGGGTCGTGCTGGCACCTGGGAAGAGAGGACATCCTCTTGAGACAGCCTGAGTGCGAGGGTCACCAGGGAAAATGTCGATGGGAATATGGGGAGGACCATCCTGACCAAAACCTGAGCGGGTGAAACCTCCGTTGGAACCAACAGGATCATGGGGAGGACCTCCATGCTTGGTGCGGGTGGAGCGAGGCTGACCTTCACCCCTCTAGATGCCAGGGCGAGGAGGACCATTGCCAATTGCAGAAAGGATGTAGAGAGGATCAACACATTGGAGAGGGACCGGATGGGAAATTCCCCCACATCGATAGTCGAGGGATGGATGTAAAATTTCATACCTAATGTGGTTGGCACGGGAGAGGCTTCAGCGCCTGGTGTCACTATCATGGGGCAGGTCTCCATTCAGGTTAGGTGTAGAATGGGGAATACCTCCATAACGAGAGTCAGAGCAGGGAAGGCCCACACACTTTGGAGTGGTGGTACATAGAGGACCTCTATATGGGGTGACATCACCACAGATTGGTTCGTGGAAATCCCCACTCGGGCCTGCAACACGGAGAGTCAACCCAGCCTGCCCATGGGTTAGTTGGGGACTCGTTCCCAGCTGGGCATAGGAGTTCCCCTGATTAGTGTGTTTAGGGGATTCATGATAAACAACGTTAGTGGCTCAGGCCATAGTAGTTTTCAACGTCGACACCCCCTGGTGGGCACCCTCAGCTCGAGCCCAACACTGGCGTCGGGTCTAGCGAGCTGGTGCGGGTGGTGCAGGGGCATAGCCTACGTGCTCCTCTGGCAATTCCGGACGACAGAGCTGACACGAACAGGTGGGGGCCCTTTTATGAAGGACCTGAATCGAGACCCTGACCGAGCTAATCCGGACATTACCCACCTCATCAGCATAAGGTAGGGAGTCGTCAAGGCATTTCGGGGATAGGCTCTTGAAACGATTGAATGTTGGGGTGGGGAGAAGGGGCTCCCTGGGCGGCCCTCAAGGGTGGTGTTGACGGCGGGGCATGGATGCCTCCATGTCTAGGTGGGACATATACTGATTTGGGATTATGCCGTCCTCCTCATAATGACATATGAGGTCGTTAATCACCCTTCATTGGATGACTTCCAGTGGGGAGAGGGGGCATGGGTGCCCCACGCTCGTGGATCAGACGTCGTTTTAGCAGTAGTGGATCCACGTTGAGCAGTTATGATGGTATTTCCCCTTCCCCTATGTATGTGGATGGGCAGTGATCATGTTCCTATAGTACCAACCTGATTCCTGATAATCGGGGGGATTAACTCATCAACACTGCAAGGAAAAAAAATCGACAACCAGGGCCCCAGTGCCATTCCATCTTCCGTGGCCGGTAAGAGGGATCCACGCTGACAACGTTGCAGAACGGAACATCCCACGTTCTACTACCCCATGTTCTGGTGAGATTAACACTAGGCCCACTATTTTCATGGTGGGACCCAGCGCCAGATGTCTGGATCAAGTGCCACGTCAGAATACTAATGTATCAGACACAACTAATATCCACATTTAAGATAATAGATTCACGTCAGGTTCACCATTTCTATTTCCAATGCTATCTCCAGGGAAAGCGAGCGTGTCAGCTTGGGGGTGCAATATGCACGGCTTTTGGGTTTCCCCACATCCCTACATTCCAAATGCGGGCATCATCCATTCCTTATTCAGGGACGCCTGCTCCTTGATCGAAATGGGATGATGGGATATCGGTTCCTCCTTCAGTGGGAACCTCCTCGGAACTCGTTACCTAGTCTGGGTCTCCCTTATAGATTTAATACATTGTTCTTGAAACTCTTCCAAGTGCCATATTTCCATGGACGCCAGTTAATTACATAGCTTCTGTCAGGACATTCCAAAAGGCCCAGTCCGGGCAGCATCCTTCAGTCGGGGGAGTAGTCACGTCGAGGCATCATTAGCCTGTCTAAAATCTGGGGAATTGGCATGTTTGTCTTTTTTCCCTTATTATAGGGCTTCTCAAGGGCATGGAAGCCCAAGGCATCCCACATCGAGCGTGGGGAATCATATTCCATAGGAATGTATCTGATATTTTCCTCAGCTTCCCATGTTTAACACAAGGTATGCCGCAAGTTTAACATCCAACGAAGATGGATTGTCCTGATCAGAACACTAGATAGAGTGGATCAGATTGGGGAATCCCCCTTAAGGGAATGCCGATATCAGAGCCAACCCATGGGAAGCTTCTTGAATGCTGTAGAGGGATATGGGGTTCATGATCTCACCAGGATGTGGCGGCCTGGGTAAGAATCAGGATGCAAGATGGAGAATTTCATGGAGTGGAGGGGGAATGCGATGGGGTCGTCATGGAGAGGACGATGGTGATGGGATTGAGTCTTGATGAGACTTCCTATGTATCCTCGTGATGGGGAATCAATGTTCGTGTAGTTAGATCATACAGTGGGACACCTGAGGATACGACCCATGAGAATGGACGCATGTAAGGGACCCAACGGAAGTTGAACCTCTGGGTTGGGGAATGACCTTCCTGAGACATAGAGGCTGGTTGGAGAGATCAGGATGAGACATGAGTGGTGAGATTGAGCCTCATAGAGGCTTCCTACATAACCCCGGGGCAGAGAATCAAAGTCAGTGTAGTTCGGTATGGTGAGAACTGACGTGAAGGGGGTCGGAGCGACCAATGGGTGGTGGGATTGATCCTCAGGAAGGCTTCCTACGTACCATGCCTTGACATGGATCAAAGTCCATGTAGTTCGGGATGGGGCGTCGTCAAACCAAAACAATGATGGTCCTTGGTCCGATGGGTGATGGGCTTAAACCTCGTGAGGTTTCCTACGTACCATGCCTTGACATGGATCAAAGACCTCGTAGTTCAGGTTGGACACTGGTGAACCAACGTAAAGAAGGACCTTGGCCCAGGTGGATGGGGGCCTTGAACCTCATGAGGTTTCTTACATACCATGACTTGACATGATTCAAAGACCACGTTGTTCAAATAGGGATGTCGTCGAACCGATGTGAAAGAGGACCTTGGTCTAGATGGTGTGGGCCTTACACTATAGGCTACCCAGATGTTGGTGAACCAACATGAATGAGGTCAGAATGACCGGGGTGGTGGGCTTGAACCTCGTGAGGCTTCCTACGCACCATGCCTTGACATGGATCAATGTCCACATAGTTCGTGTATGAATGTGGGCATGGCCCACCATCACGGAGATGGTCAGGGCCAATAATTGTTGGGCTTGAAACTTAGAGAGGCTACCTATGTACCATGCCTGGACATGGACCAAGACCACTGAGTTCAGATTAGTCACAAAGGCTTACCGCAGGACTGAAATGTAGTTTAACATCATATGGGACAAGGCTGGAACCCGACATGAAGAAACAATCAGACGGTGGACTTGAACCTCATGAGGCTTCCTACGTACCATGCCATGACATAGATCAATGTCCATGTAGTTCAGGTGGTGTTTCTGCCGGAGAACCGACATGAAGGTGAAACCGTGGGTCCATTGGTGGTGGGCTTGAACCTCATGAGGACTCCTACGTACCATGTCTTGTCATGGATCAATGTCCTCGTAGTTTGGGGGAGCAGTTTAATGCCATGCTGGATGAGGGAATATAGTTTAGCATCATGATAGATGAGGGTATACAGTTTAACGTCATGCTACACGGGAGCATACAGTTTAACTTCATGTTGGATGGGAGCATTTTCCTTGGTAAGTGCTTACTCTAAGCCCACAAGATTCGTGATCATTGTGAGAAACAAGAGGTAGTAGGGACCTGATGATCACATCCCGAAGGGTGCATTTGTGAGAAGCGAAGAGGGGATTATGCGTTAGGAGGACCATGGTGCTAGGACTAACTCTAAGATGGAGACCCGAAGTGTGACAAAGCATAGAGGGGTGGGGGATTTGGGACCGAAGAAATGAGGTTCCTTGTTCCCTGTCATGCCCTCAACTGGCCTTGGCGGTGAGGAAGTACCGATGTCCATGGGTGCTACCTTCTGGAAGAGGGGCTTGGGGGCTTACACCAAGGTGGCTGCCGTACTCCCGTGGACAAACGCCACTCTGAAACGGAGGATCTCATCCCATGTGATGGGATATCCCATTCATGTGGAGACGATCTGCGTAAAGAATGTCCTATACCGGGGGACCCTGCATGCGAGGCATGTGGTCAAGTCACAGTTTAACGTCGTGTGTTGAGGACGAGGTGCGTGGTAGTTTAATGTCCTACAGCTCAGATGTGGTGGGTTTACTCTGCACCCCTAGGGCTTACATGACCGGTACCATCTGCCACATGGGGAAGGGAAGGCAGCAACAAGGTCGTGGAAAATGCGGGTCGAAGAGCGAACCATCGAGGGGTCCACGTTAGCGTGGCTATGCGAAGAAGAAAAGGCCATAAGCATGCCTATGCGGAGAAGAATTAGGCGATGAAATGCTACGGGTGGTGTCATATAGGGGAATTTGAAATCACATCATACAAACCTGGAGGGTCACACTGGATCTGGTATTTCAAGCAAAGGGTTCTATATGCAGGGACCTTGAAGATCATTGTAGCTTTTCATAGCGGGGAGCACCTATGAAGGGGTGTGCTTCACGAAGTGGAGTTCCTTGGCCTTAGTATGGGGCAACTATGTGAGTGGTAGGTGCATCGCGAAGTGAAAGGGTGTTCGCGGAGCACTACCTCGCGAAGCAGAGGTGCCTTGCATAGAAAGGTGTTGTGGAGAAGTGTGATTCGTGAAGTACAGTGACCATGCCTTGGCCTGTGGTTCACGTGTAGAAGATGGGTGTTTTTCAAAGCATAAACGTTCGGCTACTACCTGGGTTTTTTTGGGAATCTACTTCCTTCGTGAATTCCATTAGTCTTTACAAAGGGTATCCCTCTCAGAATAGGGGCACAAAATGAGACAAAGAAAATGCTTCTCATGAAGCAAAAATACCTCACGGAGATCATGATTCCTAGAGCGAAGAGTGCTTTGCAATTTGGGAGTTGAGAATATGAATGTTCGGATTGTCCATCTGGAGAGCTCAAGGGGAGATCAGTATTTATAGGCAAGGGGCATAGTGAAGTAGAGCTCACGCAGTGTGAAGGCGGCTTCGGTGGTTTCACGGTGGGTCGCGAACGTCAACCAGATTCGTAGAGAGTTTTTGCCTCCTCTCCTTCATGGTGGGTTCACGAATGTTAGGGTGTTCACGGAGCGTTACCAACTCTGCATCATCGTGGCAGGTTCATAAACGTCAGGGCATTCGTAGAGCATTACCACCTCTGGGCTTCACGGCGGGTTCATGAACATCGGGGCATTCGTGGAGCGTTACCGCCTCTGGTGCTTCGCGGTGGTCGCGTTGCGTGGGGGTGCTCCATGGGGGGGCTTCGCGAGGTAGAGTGCAAGCTTCTTTTTCATCTTCCCTTTTCATCCAATATTTTGGCACCAAAATTAATGTATCAACAATTTTTATTTTTATGAATTGTTAGAGAAAAATGTTTAACCTCTTCATTCTTTTATGGGCCTTATGATCCTTAAAAAGTATATATTAATGATTCTAGTATCAAAGAAAATTTCCAGACATCCATAACATGATGTAATAGATGGGTTGGAAATTGATAGAATCACAACGAAAGAATGTAATTTAGTTTATATAAATATATCATGTAATTATAGTTCCTTATATTCGTGGTTAATAAAATAATTACTCAAAGATAGTAAAATGATAAAAAAAATAATGTGTTCCTAATACCATAATTTCTTTTTGATGATGGCCTTTCAAATCATTATTGATTTATGAATTTGAGGTCCTTAACATTTCATTGATCACTCACTTGTTTGTGATAAATGATATCAATCACTCTCTATAAATATTTATGTTATTTGTTCAAGTATATATTTTCAATTTCCACCTATGTTCTCTCATGTGTAAACCTATTTTTGAATTACTTTAGGTGACCAATATGTAACCAACATTCCTTTATAAAGGGAAATTTTGTAATTCATTTTTATGATATGGGTTTCTCTGAAAGGAAATATAATGTATTAAACAATTTATATACCAATCAAATTTCAAGGGTTAAATTCCTTTAAATAGGGATAGAAAATAACACATCGATATTATTTCCAAAAAACATGAATTAATTTATTCTTTTTCAGATATTTCATTTCACACAACACATAAAATTATTATTTTATTTATATATTATATAATTATGTGTGTATTAAGTTTTATGAAATTCTATGTTAATCTTGAAATGCACATAATATAATTGTTCTCCTTTTCTATATGGAACACTATGTTAAGATTATTCTTCATGCATGACAACATTTCCTCAATGGATATAACACACAAGACCAAGTGTTACTAAAAAATGAAATATTATTTCCAATAAATATATAATAATAATAATAATAATAATATATGACCTAGACATTAAATGAATTGTTAAAAATGTTGTATTTTAGTTCAAAACTGTTTTCTCGTCACATCTATTTATGAGGTTGTATTAAATTTTATATTTTTTTAAAATTGTTATTTTATAACATTTTTATCAATTAATCTAATTTATGTGATTATTATAAATTTCACTTCTAAATTGAAAATAAAAACATAGCAATATTTTGAACATTTTTATATTAAAAACATGTATTGTCAACCAAACTGCAGGATTAATTTTAAATTTATTTGTACCACATATATGTTTTTAAATTGTGAAAATGGATTCCATACATGTAGTAAGAATAGTATATATAATGTACCACTGTCAAATTCATTTTTTACAACAAAATATTAGTAAAGTAATTAAAAATCATGACAATGATTATGGTTAAGTAAAACATAATTAGGGACTTACCCATAACCTTAAGTCCCAAAACGACCTAAAAATATAACTAAATATATTTTATGGACCTATTAAAACCCTATAATAATTTATATATATATATATTTGACCATTATTTATTAAATTTTAATAAAAAATTTGGGTGGGGTTCTTTTCTTCTAAAATATTACAAGAGCACCACTCCCCCTCCATTATAAAACTAATCTTCTACTCCCACTTTTTTACACATATAAAAACATATTTTTGGAAAAAATATTCCAATATATATCCCAAAAATCATTAAAATTATTTTTGAAGCCTTTTTATGGCATAAATCACTTCAAGGATGTTATTTGGTGCAATCCAAAAAGAGTAACCAAATTAATAGGTAATACCCTTCCTCAAACTCATTTATTTAATTTTCTTTCTCCATCACCAAAATTATTTTATTACAGTACTATATAACAAAACCCATATACTCAATATACAATGATTTTTTAATGTTAAGGATTTGACCAATAGTTACACACATGTCTATCTAATGGGTAATGAATGTACAGTTTACGTGTATGGCAGACTACCGCCTCACTAAACGGTGACTATTAATTTTTGTCCATCAATGCCTCCCATAGTTTAAATTATTATGGAGAATGTATTTTAATATGTTATATATAATATTTATTATGTATTTATTCACCTTTAATTATTTTATAATGTAAATATTTATACTTTCAATTAGGTGTTAATATGATCATTTCTTTCGAGGATGTGTGGACTACTGCCCCCTCAAAGCAGTCTAAAACATTGATACACTACATGGAATATACTCAGGATCAGATTAGTCAATATATGTGTTATATATTATTTTATAAAGTTAATATTATAATGATATATAAATATATATATATATATATTAATTTCTTTCTTGAAACATGAAAATTAAACAGAAGAAACATTCATGCATAGGTACGGCTTATCATCCCTATTAATAGTTTATTCCATTTGATACATATATATAATATGGAATATTAGGACTCAAATATAAGGGACGGTGGAGCAGGCGGAGTAGGAGGCCCCTTTTCGCTCCCACAATGGCCGAATCTATGGTTTCATGTTGATCGAAATCTGCTATTTTCGTGGTTTTAATATCCTCCCTCCTTTTGGTGATGTTGCATCAGTGTCTCCCATGAAGTCCCTTCCAGGTTATATGGTGAATCCAGTGAAGGAGGTCTTATGTGATTCGTGAAACTCTTTTCATCGGTGCGGTCCATCTGTCGTCATTAATAGATTCTGCAAGGCAGGATTTCCCTGTACAAAAAACACAGTAACATGATCTAGGATTCAAAAGATCAGCGCGGTCAGTGCAAGGATATCGAGTTCATTGAAGGATTCATATTTCACATTTATCTCTTCTGGACAGGTGTGTTTTGATTTGGCGGGGAAGAGGTCCTCTCTTGATTTTGGGATTGCGGGGTCCCTGCGTGTTGCGTGGATAGAATCAGATGTTTATCCTCTTCCTAGAGTCTGATCTTTTGTGGATGTGATGAATGATACACTTTCTGGGCCGTAGTAGGATGAGGCGTTACTCAAGGATTCACAATGAGGAATAATTATTCGCAATGGCTCATCTAGGCATGTTGAGGCCAATCCTATAAAGCATTATGAGAGATTGGAAATGGGATAAAACTCGTTGATTGTGTGCATTGTCTGGCCTAAAGGTGCACAACTGTGGAAGCTAGATGACTTGTTCCGATGAAGATCGATGTTGTGGGGTTTTCCAATTGAAAATGTGTGTCTCTTGGTTGTGGGTTTTTTCACTACCTTTTTCCATCAGATGAGGTGATGCTTCGGGCGTGGAGCATTGGTTCACTATCTCTAAATCCTTGTTGGCTTTATTTACATGAATGGTTGTTTGATTCCAATGTCTCTCGTGCATGAAATGATTTTTATCATGTTTAGGTTCGATTTAGGATCTTAACTCAGTCGTTTGGCATCTGAAGATTCTACAGGACATTTGCATGGCCATTGGGACTCTCATTCGTCTTGATAAGGAGACTAAGGTTGTTTGATTTGGGAACATCGCAAGGATGTTGGTATAGGTTGGCCTCAGCTACACACTAATTGACAAGGTAACCAAATCTACTATATCTTAAAAAATTCAAATTGAGATTGAGTATGAAAAAAGTCCCTCTTCTGCTCTGAATGTATGGCTATTGGACACTCTATGGAGCTATGATGGAAAAACAAATTTGTGGTAAAAGTGTTGGATGAGAGGTCATCTTACAACCCTTTGTCGAAGAAAGAAAAATGTGAAAGACTCAAATTTTTTAAAACCTTCAAATAAAGACTGTGACCCCCCCACAAAGATCCATCTTCTTGTGTGGTTGTTGTGTTGCTTTTGGGGAAGCTTGATTCTCAACTATATTTTTTGAAAGGAAACGAGTTGATGATTGACGCTTCCCCTAAAGGAGATCATAGTGGCCCTTATAATATTCAAGATTATTTGTTTATGGAGGTTACCTTAACAAAACAAATAATTACTGTGCCTTCCCTGGTTTATGTCTCTAATCATGTTGATACATCGCAGCATGCTAATTGACACCAGAAAAATCAGAAGCTCTTATAGTCTTATAATGTTTATTGGAAATGGGGGAATGTCTCTGATGATGAAAGGGGAAACAACAGAACCCATGATCTAGGAAACATTTAACCTATATTCTTCATGTATGTTTTCTTAACTGGTGAGTCATGGATGACCGATGGTGAAGATTTTACCTCTGTTCCGCCAAAGAGGAGACCTCACAAGGTTTTTTACTATCTTCCAAAGATCAAGTCAACTAGATCATCTTCAAAGGAGTCAAAACTATGGATTCCAATCTTCTTAAGATGTTCGACGAGGAAAAGTATCAATCAGAGTGGGAGTCTTCTTGTGACTTGATTATGGAAATAACATGTCATATTATGATTATAAGTCATATTATTATTATTATTAGTCTTTAGATTGAGGGTAATTCTAGTTGTTTGACCCCTTTCACAACTTTTATGTTCTTCTTTTGGATAATAGTTGGTCAGAAGCATTGCTTCTAGATGACCCTTTATGAATCAATTATAATAAAAATAAATTATATTAAAAACATGGTTTAAATTATGGAAATTATGATATAATTTTTATGATAAAATATATAATAAATTAAATAACTTGCGAAAAACAATGTGGATATTACCCGAAGTGAATCCTTAACATATAATTATAAATATGTGGGTAAAATAAAGCCAAAATTAATCCATATATGGTGTTATAAGTAATAATTTGGTTTTTTATAGAAGTATAATAAATTAATATTTTTTATATATTATGTTTGAAAGAGTACGATTAGATTTAAAACTCAATGTAAGGGGATTTCATGTCACTTTTCTCCATTAGATAAATTCTATGTTCACCTCACATTCCATATGTGTGTCCTATGTACTTATTGTGATTTTATTCTAGATATCATATAATTAAATTTACCTATATAAACATTACCATTTTATTATTATTCTTTGGAGGGGTTTACGTTTACAAAACTACCAAATTAGTGAAATAGTTTTCTCTCAATGTTCTTTCTTTGAGACTCATGATTTCCAATACAATTAAATTCATTTTTGAGGAGTATAAACGTCCATTTTACATGTTATATAAGGAATCTACTTATTTTCATGATATTATTATGGATATTATGAACCAAATTTACAATTTTATAAGAGTTCATTAAGACAATCTCATCACCTTTTCAAGATTGTTTTTGTTTTTGATTCCTTTGACGAAATCTGATGATCCATCTCTAAAAAAATACATGTGTTTTCGTATCCTATATTTAATAAAGTTATTTCCATAAATTAGTACCATTTTACAATCCTTGGTATATAATATAAATTTTTTACTTAATATATAACTATCTCTCCCATTGGTCAAAAATCTATTAAAATCAAAAAATAATGTTTTAAAAAATATTTTGATTTTTCTATCAAAAAATAGTTGTATCACATTTTAAAGGGAAATTGATATTTGTTGGACTCAACTATTTTGATAATCCCAAATAATGTTTCATATATATAGAGAATCTTGTTCCTCTTATAAGAGAATATTTTATGTGAAAATTATGTTTATATCAAAGTTGCAACTATGTACTTTTAATCTCACCACTCTCATCTTTAAGCTCACATCGTGAAATTTCACCAAGTGAAAAGGTCATTGATGCAAAGGACACTAGTGAAAAGGTAACTGATGCAAAGTTAAACAATGCAATGGTTAGCAATGCAATGGTCACCGATGCAAAGGTCACTAAAGAAAATGTCATCGATGCAAGGTCACCGAGGCAAGGCTACTGTTGAGAACGTTACCACTGAAGGTAACCGACTGAATGTTACTGGTGGAAAGTCACAGACGAAGGTTGTCAATGTGAACCTAGCCTACAATTATGGAGTATACTGTTACCAGTCTACCGATACTCTTGTACTCTATACTTTGTCAAGTAATTATGATTATTCTAAGGGTCATATTTGATAAATTAGATGCTTCTAACATTAATCAATGCCAATTATAGACATAAAAAGAGACTGTATATGGGGACAATATGAGGTATGAGAAAGACCAAATGTGATCCACTTATTCATATTTTTATACCTCAACTGTAAAAGAGATGACTCAGGAAGAAAAGCAAGGGCGTTCCATACGAAGTGCGTCTATGCATGTTAATGAGCTTACATTCTAGATCAAATAAGAACCATACACCACTAACATTGTGAAACCACAAGAATCATAAAAATCATTTGGGACAAACTCAGTTCTCTCTCTTGTGCCTCATCACCCTATGATCAACACCATAAGCAGAACACTCAAGATTAGAACTTGGATTTGTGACACTTTTCATTGGAGACATCATTAAGAAAAAGACACGGACTACAAATTCAACAATCCAAGGAGTCATGAGATGAACTGCAAACACATAAGGATTTCTAAACTCAAGATTATAATCATAGATCTATTATAATCCTTCTTTTTAAATTTTTGATATGTGTATGTGTCTGTCTTTTACACACACTGTTTCATGTGCTTGAGCTAGAGAATACTGAATATCCTCAAACCAGACCTCCCTTACATTTTTGTCCCATGAAGAACTATGGAAGAGACCATGTGTGGTTTGTACTGTTGTATATTGCAAGAAGAAATGTGTCATAGGGTGTGAACCTTGGACAGTTTGTGAAAGTTGTTGTAAAGACTGATAAAGGCTGTGAATCATGTTTATTGTCAATATAATCTTCTTGGTGGATATTGATCACCAAGTGGAGAGGATTAAGTATCGTCATGAGACTAAACCTCTTGTTTAACTTTACTGTGAACTAAATATTTTATACTCTATTTTATCTATTTTCTCCACCTGATAATTTATTAACAATAATACCATCTTGCATTTACATCGATATTATGTTTTGGTTAGTGTGTGTATATGTTTAATTAAGTAGACATGTTTCAAATGTTGAAGAAGTATTTTACACTAATTCAAATGAGGACTAATCACCCATTAATAAATATGTTGACCAACTAGACATTTACATATCTACTTCCTTAATTATTTAGGCCTTTTAAAAATGTTGGGGATCATTATAATAATGTTTTTAACAAAAATTTTATGTAGGAACTCAATTCACCCCTTTTGAAATTGCACTCTAACCAGAATTTTGTATCAGAGGATTTATATTTATGTTGTTACACTCTTAGCTAATGTTCAAGTTTTCAAATTATTTAACTGTGATTTTAGTTGTATCTAAATGATCTTAAAATTTATGTCATATCTAAATTTTCAGTTCTTTAAAATTCTAATTATCTATGGATAATATAGTTGAGTGTGCTTATACTAATAGACCACCTTTATTTAATGGTAATAACTATGATCAGTAGATTTTAAAAATGAAAACGTATCTAGAGATCATGGGAACCGAAATCTGGGACACAATTGAATAACAACATGCATTGCCTATTACTACTAGGGACACATTGTCTCAGTTGATTGATTCTACAAATACCAATAATTGTAAAGCAATGAATACATTTTACTATTCTATAGGTGATGCAAAATTCAACAAAATATCTTCTTGTAATAATGCATATAAAATTTGGGATAATTTAGCTATTTCTCATGAGGGAATAACCAATGTTAATGAAATGAGATTAAATAACAATAATATTAAATATAATAATTTTAAAATTAATCCTGATGAGATTATATCTGAAATGTACCTCAGGTTCAAGGAAATAGTGAATACCATGAGTTATCTTGGAAAACTAGTGGACAACATGGATCAGATTAGGATATTGCTTCGATGCCAACCTGACAGATGGAGATGAACTTTTGTTTCTATCCAAGAATATTGTGACATGGGAAAGATACAAGTAAAGGAACAAATTGGTAAGATTATGATGAAGGAAGAAGAGTGTAAGGTAAATCATGAAGTAGATGAAGAACCAAGATAGATATATGTAGTATTCAAGACTGCTACCTCAATGAACAATGATAAAGAAAATGTTCAATCTCTTGCATACACTTCCATAAGTGAAGTCTGTTATTATGGCAGTGATGATGAGAGGGCTCATCTTTCTAGGAGATTCAATAAGTTCCAAAGAAAGAAAATGTTCTTCAATAATTAAAACTATAATTGATGGTATGACAATAATAGATCGTGGAAAAAGGACTGAAAATGGAATGGTAACCCAAATAGTCTGCTATGAGTGTCAACAAAAAGGCCATGTGATGTCTGATTGTCCCAAACATAAATTTAAGAAGAAATATTAGCACAAGGGAAAGGGATATAAAAATTATATGAAAGATACTTGTAGTTCTTCATATGATAGCTCATCTGGATCCGATACTTCTGATTATGACAAGAAAAAAAATGAAAACCTCTATTTCGTGATAGAAACATTCGAGGTAACACCCAATTCCCTTATATATAATGGTTATTATTCTAGGAATGGAAGTGAATCAAAAAATGAAGAAAATATGACTAATGATGAACTATTTGAATACTGTGTAATTCTTGAGGACACCTTTAATAAACTCAATTATTAATTTATACTATTGTAAATACAACATGTTTTAAATGTTAATGTTATGTTAGATATAGATATTGAGAATGAAAAATGTGCTTAACTATTAAAAAAATACAGAACATAAATTATCAAATGACAAATTAAAAAGGGATTTGGAAAAGTTTACTGCTGGTAGGTATACCATGGCTCGATTTCTAGGAAAAAAAATTGGTCCAATATACTCAACTGGAATAGGATTTCAACATGGACAGAGATGGATTGTCAAAAATAAATTTGTTCCATGATCTGAACAGTCCACTAATAGTTCATGTTTTGGACCATCTACTGAAAAAAAATCTATTAAGGAAAAAATGTTTACATGTCTCAAAACATAACATCTAATTATATAAAACCGGTTAGAAAATAATGGGTTACCAACGAATTACTTTCAAACCTTTTTGGACCCAAGAAAATATGGGCACCAATGTTACCTTACACAAAATCTTTTTTACAGGAAAATTGTCTGAAGAGATCCTGCAAAACTCTATAGTACATGGACTGTGGGTGTTCAAGAAACTTGATAGGAGACTATTCATTTTCGAGATCCTAATTAAGGTTTATGGTGTACATGTCACATTCAGTGATAATGCTAAAGGGAATATCATCGGCTTAGGCTAAATTGGTAACCCTAATACTATATTAAATTCAAAAGTACTTTTTTGTTTAGGGGTTTAAATACATTTTACTACGTATCTCTCAGTTTTCCGGTGATGGATCCAATGTCAATTATGAAAATTATGCTTGCAATGATTGTAATTCTAAAAACTATTTAATATGTACTGCTATTAGAAATGAGAATGTATATTCTACTGATTTAAATTATTTAGTTATGAAAAATATTTCTTGTTTAAATGCGTTTCAAAAGGAATCCCTGTTGTGGATTAAAAGACTTGGACACTACAACGTGCACTCAATTAGGAAACAAAATAGGAAAGGATTCATTAGGGACATACCTAAATTTGAATTCCCTCTTAACAAAGTTTGTAATACTTTTTAAAAGGGTAAATAACACAATGTTTCTTTCAAAACAAAGAGATAAGTTTTTACTTCTCAATCACTTGAGTTGGTTCACAAGGATTTGTTTGGACCATCTAGAGTTTCATGTTTAAATGGGAATAACTATGATTATGTTCTTGTATATTATGTTTCTAGTTATACGTTGGTATACATTCTAGATCACAAAATTGAAGCATGTTCTTAATTCATTAAATATTACAAGTCTGTATGAAATATTTGTGGACTTTGAATTATGACCTTGAGATTTGATCTTGGCCATAAGTTTCAAAATTTGGAATTTGAATCAATTTTCTCAGAAAAGGGTTATACTCACAATTTATCTTCTCCTAGAACACCTCAAAAAATTGGAGTTATATAAAGGAGAAATTGGACACTTCATGTGATTTCCTGGACATTTATTAATGATTATAATCTACCTATCTATTTTTGGGCTGAAGCAGTTAACACCGCTTGTTATATTATCAATAGAGACATAATTAGACTTGTTCTTAAGTGGACCCCTTATGAGAATTGGAATAATAGGAATCCTAAGGTTATTTAATTTATAGTTTTTGGTTGCAAAGTATTTTTCCTTAACACTAAGGACTATCTTAACAAGTTTTCTTCTATGAGTGATGAAGGAATTTTCCTAGGTTACTCAATCTCTAGTAATGCTTATAGAGTATTAAATAAGAGATCCAAATGTGTGGTAGAATCAGTTCATGTAAAATTTGATGAGACTCATCCACATGAACCCAAATCCCCTATTGGATATCGTGAAGAAGATATGTGAATTCTGGACCATAATTATAAAGATAGTGAACCCTTAGTGAAAATAACTTGTTTTTCAAATTATCCAAGAATCTATATATAGTGAATCTGAACATACATGTAATCATGAGGAGTCTAGTTCATCTCTATCTAGAGGTATTAGAACTCTCAATAATCATCCTTTAGATGATTTAGTAAGTGATCTAAATAGAGGAACATGGACTACAGCTTCTCTATGAATCCAGGTTGAACATCAACACTTTCATTCATAGTTATAACCTAAAAATATCAATTATGCAATCGATGATGAATTCTGGGTGATAGCTATGAAAGAAGAATTAAATTAGTTTGAAAGAAACAATGTTTGGGAATTAGTAGGAAGACCCAAAGAAACATTTACCATATCCACTAAATGGGTGTTTAGAAATAAATTTGTTGAATCTGGAACTATAGTTAGAAACAAGGCTAGACTTTTTGCACCAGGATATAGTCAAGAGGAAGGAATAAACTATGAGGAATCCTTTTCACCTATAGCTATACTAGAACCCAATAAGATACTACATGCCTATGCAACTCATCTGAATTTCAATCTTTATCAAATAGATTTCTTATGTGCATTTTTAAATTGGTACATCGTAGAGGATGTATTTGTTGAAAACCCCCTGGTTTTACAAATCCCCATTTTTCAAATCATGTCTTTAAACATTATAAAGCTTTATATGGTCTGAAACTAGCTCAAGATCTTGATATTGCAGACATTGTTCTTTTATTATTTTAAACTGTTTTACTAAAGGAATAGAGGATCCTACTATTTTTATTAAAATGATTTTCGTATAACTTTTAACATTACATATTTATATAGATGAAATTATTTTTGGGTCAACTGAAAATTCATTATGTACTGATTTTTCAACAATGATGCAAGGTTAATTTGAAATGTGTTTAATGGGGGAACATAAATTTTTCCTTGGATTTCAATTTTTTCAAAATAAAAATGGTATTGTTTTAAATCACAGTAAGTGTACTATGGATCTTTTGAAATGTTTCTGTTTGGAATGAAATAAATGTAATGATACACCCGTGTGTACCACTTGTATGTTGGATGCTGATAAAACTGTTAAACCAGTGGATCAAACCAATTATAGAGGTATGATTTGGAGTCTTCTCTATCTTACTTCAAGTAGACCTGATATTATGTTCAGTGTATGCATGTGTGCTCATTTTCAATAAATTCCCAAGGAATCTCATTTATCTTCTATTAAAATACTTTTTATATATCTCATGTATAATACACACTTAGGACAGTTTTATCTAAGAGGAAAATAATTTCATTTAATAAGTTATTCGGATGCTGATTTTGTTGGTTGCATGTTAGATAGAAAGAGAACCTATAGAACATGTAATATTTTAGTCAAGTCACTAGTATCATTGTGTATTAAAAACAAAATTCTATTGCATATCTACTTATGAGGCTGAATATATAGCTGCTGGTAGTTGTTCTACACCAATTCTGTGGATTAAACACATTTTACTGGACATTGGATATCAATTGCAACATGTATCTATAAATTTTGATAATAAAAGTTCTATTATCATCTCTAAAAATCCAGTATCTCATGCTAGGACAAATCAAATTGATGTGAGACATAACTTCATGAGAGGTCATTTTTAAAGAGGTGATATCACTCTTGAATTCATTGGTACTGAACCTCAATTGGCTAATATATTCACAAAGCCTTTGAATTATGAGAGTTTAAATTACATCCATCATTAGTTAGGTATTATAAACTGTTAAGGTTTAGAAAACTGTTCTATAGACCTCACCATTGGATCTCACCAATAGACTTCACTGATAAACCTCACCATTGGAAGCTGACCGATAGACCTCACCGTTGGAGCCTCACTGATAGACCTCACCATTGGTACCTCACTTAGATACCTCACCGTTGTAACCTCGTAGATAGACCAAACCATTCGGGACCTCACCAATATACCTAATCATTAGGGACCTCACTGATAGACCTCATAATTAGGAACCTCACTGATAGTCGATGTTTTAGGGACTTACCGTTTTCTCTAACAGAATCTGAACCGTTTTCTGCATTACTTATTTCTTTTATATAAAATTTTTGATCACTATGTGATAAAATTAGAGTACATACCACTTTTCGATCCACATCGAACTCTCTCCAGAATAACTCTCTCCCTAACCTTAGAACCTAACCCTCTTCAGAAACCCTCGAACTGCTCCAGATTACATGGTAAGAGTGATGATACCTCTATTTAGTGATGAAGGGGATGCGCCAAATCGGAAGAGACATAGAGATGAGTCGAGTAGTGGAACCTAGGTAGTGTAAAATCTAATCAAACCTCATTTTTCGAAGAGGGAAATCATGGTTTGAAAAGATATCAGTTCTGAATGGTTGATAATGATATGATATTTAGTGATGAAGGCACATGAAGCTCATGGACGGGTCAAATGATTTTCAAAAAACAATGGACCCTATTACCCAATGTAACTAAAGAGGTTTTATGAGTAATTGAAATTCAAAATGACTAAGTATGAGAACAAAATTTCTTCAAGGGTGAACATAATGAGTATGAGTTTTTCCTCTATTGAATGGGATGAGTTTCTAACAGTACCACATGAAGGGATTTATGATTTCTACTCAAGAGTGATGCCTCCGAAGACTGAGTTCTTCTATTATGAAGAAGAATTAGATAAACGGACAAGGATTTAGATCAAAAGGAAATTCATTGCTGCTGAGATGGAAAAAGAATATGAGCATCTGATTATGTTTTTACAGCATGTCTGAAGTCCCAAGAGAGGGGACTTTTCTACATTAAAATTTCACAATTTTTTTTCTAGTATCTATTGAAGCATGGACAGAAGATTTATTTATAAAGGATGATGATGATTCCATTAGAAGATATGAAAAATCACTATTCCAAATCCAATTCCTTATTTCATGCTATATTGATATCTGTGATGTTGAAGGTGAAAGGAGTTTTTAGAGTTAAGGAGGAAACACTTGTAGTAATGGACAATTTATTCTTCACAAAGGTAATTTTCATGTTGATGAAGATAAATTGGAACCCTTGGAAAAGAATATGGGTGAATGATGAGGCCAATATATTTTAGGAATTAAACCTTTTCACTCATCCTACTAGGCCTAAGGATAAGGGAGATCTTTATCTAAATCCTGGTGAAGTAGAGCCTTCTTATTCAAATAAAGATGAAGTGGATACTGATGTTCGAGAATGTGTGGATTCTTATGTAGATAACTAGAGTGATCCGGAACATCCATCCAATACTTGTGCTAATTTTGTAACATTTGTTGGGCCGAGACAAGAAAAGAGATTTCCATGAAGGGAGAAATTCCTAAGGGATAATGATGATGGAGATACTATTGAAGAAGAAGTGGCAGAAATTGTCTTAAGAGACATTCGAGGGACCTCAGATGAGGATGAGGATAGTGAATCTAGTCACATAGACTTTGAGACTACTGTTGATCATAGTGAAGGTAAAAGACTAAGTACTATTCCCTTGATAGGGTATAAAAAAATAGTTGAATATATAAATGAAGAGGTTGATGATTCATTTGAAGTTGGAATTATTTTTTATGTTGTTGATGATTTTGTGGAGGATGTGGCATTGGACCCTTCTGTTGATGTAGTTACTCAAGGAGACATGGAAGAAATGATTGTGGTTGATCAGGAAAATGCTCCAAGTGTTTTGGATGAACCTATTGCAAGAGGTTCAGTTGTAGTAGCTCATGGAATAGAGTATTGTTCAGAAGACCCTCGATTTGTGCTCCTAATTTTAAATTATGAAGAATCTGATGATGACCAGCCTATCTAAGGTCCTCCAATTCCAACAGTTTCCAAAACCACTATTGTGCATCTAATGGTTCTTTTTCCATGAGACTATGTGATGACGGATTATTTGGAAGTAATAAAATCAGATCTGATGATCCATTTCGATGAATGATTTGTTGGGCCAAAAAAGGATATGACTCACAATCAAGAATTTGTCACTTATACAATTCAATGTCTAGTTTCTACCACTCCCTCCATTCTGCTAGAGGAAGTAAAGGACTATCATAATTAGATCAAACCATGGAATATTCTATAGAATCTATAAAGTTTTATATTGCCCGAATAGAATCCTACGTGGCTTCAAGAGCTCTAGTGGGCCAAGATCATTGATATATTAAAAGTGTGTTTCAGACTATTGTCATTCTATTTGAGGATTTTAAGAATTCCATGGATACCCATGAGATTAGCCATGATGATGATGTGAAGAGGCTTATTAGTGGGCTTACAAAATAATTTAAGGAGATAATGGATTTCACTATGGAACCTCTGTCTGCATCTACTTCATCGTTAGTTATTCCTCCGGCTGATCAAGATGAATTTTGGATGGTTGTTAGAGAATAATTTGTGATGTTTTCTTGTTCTAGTACCTCTGATCCTCAGTCTATGATATAGGTTATTTCCACCACCAGAGTGATTCATAACCTTGTGGGATGTTTTATAAAGGAAGATACTCAAGATCAAAAGGTCATCAAATAGAAAGTTGATTTCTACTACAAAAGGGATTATAATTATCATCAGATGGTTGGTTACTTCATGTTATTGTTGGAGAACATTAGGATTCCAAATATCACTCAAGTCTTTAAAGATCTGGTTAGCTGAGTCATAGAATTGACTCCTACATTAGAGAAAATTATTGAAAATAAGGATGATTTTATTTCATCCATGGAATGAAGAGGAAGTATTATTATGGATTTCAGGAATCTTTTCTGCGCTTCCACCATGTGGACTACACTCCCATCATTGTTCATCCAGCCTTTCCTTCTACCTCAACTGCTTATGGATCTACCAGTGCTACACCGATGATGTCTCCTTCTCAGGACATTAGAATCTTGTCCCCTATGATCCCTAAGATATCGACTCAATACCAGTCTACTGATTCTTCTGTTGTAGCTCCTCAATCTATGCTTACTTCCATCCCTTAGCCTATACCTCCTTCTTCAAAACCTACCTCCTCCACTTCCATAGAAAAATCTCCCTTGGACATATCTAATGTGGATTGAATGTGGAATTTCTTAGTTGATAGGGGTATTCGTAACTTTTTTGTATATTTCCTTCATTAATGGAATATCCTCTTCTATTTATTTTTGTCATACCTTTGTTTTGTTAATCACATAGGATGAGAAACATGACACGTTTCAAGTTAAGATTATTTTGTTTAACTGCATAAAAGGAGGATATGTTTTTATGTTGAATTTTCATATCTATATATTTTTCTAATTTAATAATAATCACGGTTTAAATGATCTTATACACACCTCTAATGATATTAGCAAATGTTATTAACCATAATTAAGGAAATACTATCATAATTTGTGATTATCAAAAAAGGGGAGATTTTTGGACTCACCTGTTTTGTTAATCCGAAGTCATGTTTAATATATATAGAGCATCTTGTTTCTATTACAGGATAATCATTTATATGAAAATTATGTATATATCAAAGTAACAACTATATACTTTTAATCTCACTGCTCTCATGTTTATGCTCATAGTGCAAAATTTCTCTTAGTGAAAAGGCCACTAATGGAAAGGTCATAGATGAAAAGGTCAACAATGCAAAGGTCTCCAATGAAATGGTCACCGATGCAATGGTGACCGATGAAAAGGTCACTGATGGAAGGTCACCGATGCAAGGCTACTATTTGGAAGGTTACTCCTGAAGGCTACTGATGGAATGTTTCCGATGGAAGGTCATAGTTGAAGGTTTCCGATGTGCACCTAGCCTAACATTATGAAGGATACCCTTCCTAGTCCATGGATAATCATTTACTCCAAACATTTTCAAATTCTTATGATTATTATAATCATCATATTTGATAAATTAAATTATTCTGACATTAATTAATGCTGATTGTAGAAATATCGAGAGGCTATATCATTGGACATTACGAGGTATGAGAAAGGCCACATGTGATCCACTTATTCCAATTTTAATATATAAAATTTAAAAGAGAAGACTGATGAATGAAATCAAGGGTGTGGCATAAGAAGTGTGTATGTGTATTTGAAGGAGCTAACTTTCTAGATCAAAGAAGAACCATCCAGAACATACACTGTGAACCCATAAGAATCACTGAGATCATTTTGGACAAACACATTTCTCCCTATTGTGCCTCTTAAACCTGCGATCAACACTAGATGCAGTACTCTTGAGCTTAGAACATGGAGTTGTGACACTCTTCTTTGGATACAACGTTCATAAAAATTATTAGGTCTATAAATTATTCACTCCAAGGAGTCGAGAGATGAACTGAAATCTCATAGAGCTTTCCAAACACAATCTTATAATCTTAGCTATATTTTGTTCCTTCTTTTTACATTTATGAGAAGTGTATGTGTCTCTTTGTCACACACACTGTCACCTATGATTGAATTGGAGGATATTGGATATCCTCACACCAAACTTTTCTTATATCTTGTTTCCCATGAATAACAATGGAAGAGACTGTTTGTTGTCTATAATAATTTTTTCCCACGAAGAACTATGGTAGAGTGTGTAAACCCTAGGAAGTTGGTCAAAACTATTGTAAATCCCAATACAGAATGTGTATCAAGTTTATTTATAATATAATTTCTTGGATGGTGGTGATCACCAAGTTGAGAGGATTAAGCCTTGTCTTGAGACTGAACCTCTTATTTATCTTTACTGTGAACTATATTTTATTATACTGTGTTTTATCTATTTTCCTCTATTGATAATTTCTGAACAATAAAACTATTCTACAATAACTTTTATAGTTAGTTTTCGTTAGTGTGTGTATAATTTTAATTAAATAAACTTGTTTCAAAAGTCGAAGAAGTGGTTTATACTAATTCAACTGAGGACTATTCACCCTTAGAGAAACTCGTTGACCAACTAGACATTTACATCTCTACTGCCTAAATTAACGGGGTCATTTAAAAATTTGTGGGATATTTATAATAAATATTTTAACAGGAATTTTAAGTAGGTACTCAATTCATCCCCTCTTGAGATTCCACTCTGAACAGAAATTTTCAAAATGATTTATTTTTTCAATGCTTCTTTTTTATGTGTTCAAATATATATTCAATTAAAAATAATTTCAAATGAATTTTTTTTGTTTCAAAAAGTGTTTTTAGTTCAAAAAGGATATTATCCTCAATAAATGATTTTAATAGTTATTTAAAAATTATTTAAATCTATGATAACATCCATTGATGTTATTCAAGACTTTTTGGGGATTGTTTAATGTTCCCATTAATATTGTTTATCTTATTGGAATATTTTTTATTGGAATGATGTTTATGAAACATGTTTCACCTTCATGGGTTATATAATTTTGAAACCTGATTCTTTTCATTGGTTATGTTTATGATGAAATTATTATGAAACGTATCTCCTTCCACATGTTATGATATGTTTACATATTTATAATATCCATTTCATTTCATGGGTTATGATATAGATATTTATTCTCTTATAAAACATGTATCTATGATTTCACTATCAGATTGGTGGGACTTATATCTCCCTCCAATGCATTGGCTAAATATTTATATCTCTTAATATAGAATAAGATGGTATTGATAGTGATACTAGACTATTAAGATGACCATGAGAGTGAACCATGAATACCAATATGGTATGAGGAGTGAACACATGCTACTAATATGGACCTGGGTGTGAACAAAAACTACCATGATGGTATGGGGTGTGAACCCATACTACTAATATGGTCTTGGAAGAAATGTCTTAGCGACTATGGAAATCATGTTATATCCTTATGTGTTTTCCACAATCCTTTATTTTATTCTTGTGTTTTTATTTAATGGATTATTTTATTTTTTTCCTTATGAGTCATCCCTTATAACCATTCATGATTTATTCCATGACACATGTTTATGATATTTTATGTTCAGGGTATGAACTTCAAAAGTTTTGGTCATGTTCTCATACACCTATGGTCATTTTTATGCTTACATGCCTCCCTTATTTTCCATTACAGAGAATCTAATCTCAGAGATGTTTATTTTACCTCCCCCAGGATAGAAATATTTTCATTATATTTGATGTTCTTAAGAAGCATCCTAGTCTTGATGAACCATTAGGGTGATAATGTAGCTCTATAATGTACCAATGTTATTGTTTCAATGTTATCAAAGGAACTACTCTAGTATGGTCATCGAGAGTCTCTTTATATTATTTTTTATTTATTCTAAAAATTTGATTTAATATCTATGTATTTCAAGACTTTTTTTTCATAGTTCATGCATTAAAATATTGGTTACACTATATCTTTTGAATGTGATTTATCATATATACGAAACACAATAATAAATGTTATATTTTCTTCCAATGTGAAAATAATAATCATCAGAGGTGATGGGTAGAATACAAGAATACATTTGAATTTGAGACATATTATTATCAAAGGAATGAAAATTTTGTTGTAGATGAGTTGACAATAAATACACATGAGGTGGTAGATAAGATATCAGATTAAGGGTAGAAACACATTGGCTTGTTGGTAGTCCTGTACATGGGAATATATGAGTATTGTGAAGAAGTGTTTTTTGTACCATTTCTAATCACATTCTCATAGGTGGATCTAGTGAAGACTATTTACCTTATTGATGTCAAGTGTGTTTCATTGTGTAACCAATGGTTCTATTCAAGGATGGATCATAGATGGATGTGGTGTGATTCTGCTTCATGGAAGTGTGTTGGTTCTTTCTTCAATGATAGAGGATATGATGAGGACCTATCATGATTCCTAGTGGGGATGTATACCTAGGATCAACCTATATGTATCATAATTTCAACTATTTTTTCTTGTATCTCAAAATAAAGATATTCAATGCATTACTTGTATCCCATTTTCTGAATTGTTAGATGATTAAGTCTATTCATCAATGATCTATAAGATAAATCTAGCCACGTCTAGTTCTTTTGGGGGAATGGGAGGAGTTAATGATGGTATTCATGATAGTGTTACCCATGAATCTACAATATCAATATATAATATCAGCTGTAGTTGATTGGTTCCCCATGATAGTCACTTCTTGCGTATCTAGGAAACTAAGTCAATGTATGAGCTTGGGATGTTCTAAATTAGGGAGATCCTATGACTAAATTGAGTGTATTCAACCATGGAATATAATAGTGGAACAAGTTTAAATTTGTTTTTAGTAATTCATGAAAAAGTAGATATGGAAAAAGTTAATGATGAATATATCCTTCCGTACTCAAACTTATATGAAGTCGGAGATAATGATCTCAAAATTACAAGATATTCTTTGGGTGTGTCGTAATGATTTCAGATGATGTTGGGATGATCAGTCCACAGTGGTGAATTTTTCCTATAAAAACAACATACAATCATTGGTTCACCTAGATCCATTTTCATCTCTTTATGGGTGGTAATTTCATTCGCCACTATATTGGCATTATGTAGGTTGATCATCAATTAAAATGTTGAGTTTTTTGTAGGGGAAAACAAAGTCAGTATAGTTGATTTAGAAAAATTTGGTTATGGATAAAAACTGGAAATAATATAATGATTATTTAAGGAGATTACCGTTGAATTTTTTTGTCATAGATATGGTGATCTTTTGGATTTCCCTTCTTCTTGGGCCTATGAGTTTGAGGAGGAATGTTGAAACCACAATATGTCTGGTGATTATAGATCATTGAATGCATCATGATGGTGGACATTCAGTTTGATCTTTCTCTATGGTATAAAGTTATTCCCAATGTCTTCAATATTTCTTGTATTTGGAGTTATGATCCCAATATTTTTTATGTAATAAACTATAAAAATATTGAGTTGGAGCAAAATTTATCATTTATAGAGTAATCAATTGTGAAATTGATCAATGTATGACATTTTTATGTGGGAATAATATTTCTATAGGTTACTTCAGTGGTACATGGGGATATTTTGGAAGATAAATGGGAGTTCTAGAGTGATGTATAGGATATATTGAGACTATTTTTTAAGATAACATCTAGTGATATTTCTTGAGGAATTGAAATCATAAGAGGATATTAATTGAGAATTTATGTATTTATGGTATTCCATAATTGAACATGAAAATATATTTTGTATATGGTTTATTTTTTAGGCCTATTAGAGGTTACCAAGAGGCCATAATAGGAAATTGGAAAATATCGTTAGTATGTTTTAGATATAATAAGATAATTTATCTATACTAGATAGCTGATTGTATCCAATAGCCAGCTAGTGGAGTCCACTAGATCCACAACATTGATTTAGATCCTATCATCAACCCAATGTGGATCATGTATAAAACCTATTCTACCTACCAGACACCATCCTACTGATAGGGATGACTGACATATTGGTTGTGTGATTCAGGAGACTAGAAAGGTCATCATGTACTAATATATTTGTTTAAAAACACATCTTCATCTTTTTTTATATTACACTATTAATAATCATATGATTTTAAACTCCCTTGGACCTCTCATTGCTGGTATTGGGTCCCTCTAATTTGTTTCATCTCATCTATCAGATTACCAAAAAGTGGTTATATCATGCATTCCAACCCGTTATGTAATTCTCAATTCTAGATCAATCCCATCCTCTAGTCCAAGATCAAAAAAGGTTATATCTTATACGTCATTATTATATCTAGAGGTCATGATATGGTCTAACATGGGATTTGTTGATCATTGGAAGAATCTCCACCTAAATTCAAGGAATAAGAATAAACGTATTGATCAGACCCAGATAATTGATAGCTTTAGAAATTATTATATATATTTGATCATGTCAAATATTTTGTGAGAGGTTTCTCTATAATCATAATCTTAAATTTTTTACTGTGTTGGATCAGGAATGGTCTTGTGTCCATATTGGTGAAATCAAAGTTAAATGGTAAGCCTTATCGTTATTTTTTTATTTCACCTGAGGTATAAAGTCCATGATATTAGCTAATTTTTATATGTTTCTTGTAATTAATTTTGGCATATTTCTATAGTCTTGGAAGACCTATTCTTGATTCTTGAATACTAGAGGTGTGCGTGTGTATCCCCCTGAGACCAATGCTTTATGTTTTTGCATATAGATTTTCATTGTATGTATTTTTCATGATATTAAATGATTTATAATAAATAATTTTAATCTTATATTTTGTGTGTTATTCCTCTGTACATGCACCTGAGAGTGTTAGATTATCTAAATGGATTATCCATAACGTGGGAATGTGTTAGAATCTTGGATGAAAAATTTATAGTATATACCATCTTAATGGATGTTTTATTCATGTATTTATACTATCCCTTCAAGGAGAATGATTCAAGTGTCTATTCAAGGTTCCTTCCAACATAGAATGAAATTAGGTTGATACTACCTCTAAGGAACCACCTTTTATTTTGTTCTTTTTTGATATACATGGTTCTTAAATACGTTCTGGTTACTTTCATGGAATGCACCAGTATATATTATTAACTAATTTTAATGTTCGTAGGATATTACTAGTGAGTTACTAACTCAAACATTACTTGTTGATTTCAATATTCTTTTATATTTATTGACCAAGGAAATGGTTATGGGAAAGTTCCATATGATGGTTAGTTGATAATGTTCTTAAGGAGGATGTATGAATTATAGGATGTTGTTCATGATGAATATTTTTTTTTTGTTTCCATTTATTTTTGCTACATTTTATATTAATCAAATGCCTATGAGGATTCCTTTTCATATTTTTGGTGGATGGATCTAGCATTCCATGATGATATTTACTGGGTTGGTACATATTGTGTTATAGTATAACTATGACGATTATTTTTTATTCATTATTTATTGATTTATTTGTCATCACGTTGATTATACACTCTAATGTTTACCTGTAACCAAGGTAATAGTACCCCCATGATTTCTTGGCCCTCACCGACAGACAACATCGTCTTTCTTATAGGGAAGTCAACATAAAGTCAGGTGTTACTCTATTTAGGACCTAACTTTTCAGGTTAGAATGTTACAAAAATTGAATCAATGCTAGTTTCACTAATTTTATTCTTCTTTTACATGACTTGAGAAGGGGTAGAAAAGTGATAGGATTGTTGAGTCTTAGGCAGGAGACCTATTTCTATTCGTGGAAAATAAATATAGTGGATCTCCAAGATAATAAAAATTAAAAAAATATATTCTTATATGAATTTTGTTTATTTAAAATCACATTTGCTGATGCACATGATGTTTTTATACTGATTTATAGAAATTTTAGTGCATCCATGCATCATGGTTAGGCATGTAGGATCAAATTTCATATGTATATTTTTTAGATTAGTTGCATCCCAAATAATAAAATTCCTATAGAAATTATTATAGGTTCATTTGGTGGATTATTTGTTTCATTATTTTATTGGAGACTATATAAATCATGCATGATTGTATATATATGGATGTGACAAACATATAATGAACAAAGACATGGATTTGGTTATGGTTTTTTCTTAGGGTTTTATACCATATTCTTTTGACCATACTCTTAGGTTAAAACATGTTGTGAATCCATGATTGTGTCTATAATCTTTTAAGGGGCTCAATGATATTTTTTAGCATTATCTTAGGTTTATTCCATAATTTATGAAATTATACATCCTATACATATTATAAATCCATTTTTCCCCCATGTTTTTCATTAAGATTCTATTGAGCATGATCTATTGGTTTTCCAGACATGAAATGAAATATAACAGGTCTAACCATCACTCTTTCCTTTCGTGCCTATTTCTGGTAGATGATCAGAAAATGGTGGGATAGAAATGAAAAATTATTTGAATGAATTCCATCGCCAGCATGCCTCATATGTCCATGGAACATGAGTCCCATAAGATGTGGGGGAATATGTATGATTCACTCTGAAAATTTTCAACATGGTGACGAAACTAGAGGATTATAAGGTAATGACTGTTACCATTGGGTTTTAGGTGCCTAGATAGAAAATGGTTGTTTGTTTTGATTAATGATTATATATGTGAAAGGATTAATTGGAAGACCTTCTAGGACTTCTTATTTTTGGTTTTATTATTTAATGAATTGATTGATGACTATGTTCAATAGTTTATGGACCTTAATTTAGGTATGATGATAATGTTTTATTATACATCACACATCACTATGAATATTCATATGCCTCCACTTCTAGTTGGTAATGATCATTCTAAAGATAAGATTACTTAAATATTAATTTGTGTACAACTGAAATGATTGTTCAGGAAGTTTGATATAATGAACTATGTTTTAATTCATTATTATGTACTATGAATAGAGAAGGTAATTTTGGAAGAGAGTGTATAAAATATTCATCATACTATTAGTGTATTGATAGGTTCTTTCTTCATTATAGTCCAAGATGGTTATTATAGGCATATGAAGACTCTTTCAATGGATGGATACCAGGGTAGTAGACAATAATAAGAATAGAGTAGAGGTTCCTTGACTCACTCAGTTCAATATAGCTCTTATAAGTGTTATAATTGTTGGTGTAAATGAAATTATGTTTTGTATTTTCATATTTCTCTCAATAAAATTCACCATTATTTATCTAACATTCATATGACGCAATTTTGTTCCATTAATTCAGGGATACACATAATAAATTTAGGGCATGCTTAGGGTTACAAAAATTGGTTTTAGGGGTATCCCCTACAAGTGTTGGGGATCCATGCGACTCATGAGCCTCAGCAGAATAGTAGATAATTTATTTGTAGGGATTATATGGATGATCAAGATTCAACTGATGGTGGAGAAGGAACCGTAAAATATCAATGTATTGTTCTAATTTATGATACACTATTTATACTTGGTTTGATATAAACACATCCCACTTTTTGAAATCTTCTCAAGTAGTCACTAGGATGGACTTATTGGTTATGTTCTCTTCTATATTTTTATCTATTTATACCAACATATGATGGAAAGATGACCATCTTCAATCTTTTACATATTTTTTATTGATTTTTGATAGCTTTAATTATTTGTGGAGTTTCATAATTCTTGTGATGACATGTTTCGATGTGGTTCTCAACATGGACTTGATGACCAGCCACCTTGCACGCATCATTATCTACAAGAGAATACTGATTTTTCTGTCACCTATTGGGGAAATGATTTTTCTAATAATTGAATGTTGATTCAATTCATGGATAGTTAGATAAGATCCTAATTAGAGAATATTCTTTTGAGAAATGGTTTCTTGAATGATCCTTTTAGGAGACTAAATAATTTCTTACACATCATTTACTCATGTTGTTGTTTTGTATTAAGATTTCATTCTATAAGTTCTTTAAAGGATACATTCATAAAGGGGATTATTTTTCGCATACAAAAACATATATGGTTTAAAAAAAATAATGATTCAAATATAGCACATGTAACCAGCTGAGTTAAAAGAGATCAAGTTATATCTTAATGATCATCAAGCTAGAGGATTTATTAGACACCACACATCCCCTAAGGGTGTGCCAATGGGGGTCCCTAAAAAGGTAGAAGCTAGTATTCAATTTTTATAGTAACCATAAGTTGAATCATATCACTATAAAAACATATACCTATTTCATAGAACTGATGTATTGTTTGATCAATTTTGAAGAGACTAACGGTACTAAAATATTGATCTGTCTTCTATCTACCATAATCATATAGGTAGATAGGAATACATTATAAATATAATGTTTAGGTGTATGAGTTATTTATATGATTATCTTTTTATTCCTTTTGTAGTATTAAATTCTATAACAGTGGCTATGACTCTATTTAAAAAGATATTTTACCTGTACATGGAATCAAAAATCTTTTTATTTATTAATGAAATTCAGATATATTCTAAGAGGATGGAATCACATATTAAACTCATTGAGATAATATTACAAAAGATTTGATAAAATCCACTTTAAACCAAGTAATTAAATATTCAATTTGGGATATAGAATGTGTCCTTTCATGGGAAAATGGTTTCTCAATAAATAATATCAGTTGACCCATAGAAGTTATATGTAGTTATGTCTTCGACCTAGATGAGTAATGTGTTAATGATTTGAAGTTTCCTCGGGTTCTATATTTTACTAGAGGAGGTTAATTTAGGACATTCCCCACATTAAATTTCCCATGAACACACAGACCATGAACGTAAGTATGTTTGACTGGAAAAAATAGTGTGCATATTCCTTCTTAGAGTTTATTAATAGGTTGGATTCAACTACAGTGCTAATTCTTCCCTATAATAGAGTTTTATATACCACTAGTGTTATACTAGAATATTTTTTTATATAAGGTGGTAAGATAATTTTTTATTTTCCATATCAACTATGACCCCATTAGTGGAAATACCATACTCACAACATGGATATTCATGCTATGGTTCATATAATGAAATATTAGTGAAAATATATTATTTTTGAGATATTTTTATTATATGAAGTCCACAAGATTCTATGGTATATTTTATCTAATCATGATCCAAATAAATATCATATATGTTGGGTAGAATACATGCATACAATAGTCATTGAGATGGAGATTGCACATTGGAAAGGAAATGTATTTATAGATGCACTAAGTGGGAAGATAGATAATTTGAGATAGTGGAAGTCAAAAATTGGGTAGAATATCAATGATTTATTGGTAGAATAATAGGTGGGAGTAGCTGATGATCGAGGAGAAGTGATTTAGGCACCACTAGTGATCACATCCTAAATGGTGGACTTAGTGTCTTTTAGTTATGAACTTGATCAAGAGTGTGTCACAATACATGAGTGGTTGTCAACATTTTCTTCCTTTTATAGGTAGGATATTATAATGATGTTATGTGATTTTGGTTCATGGAAATTTGAAGGTTCCTACATATGTGAGATAGGAGCTAATGTGGACCCCTCAGACATCATAGTGGTTAGTACAACCAAGATTAATGAATATCAATCAAGATATAAAATTGTATATTTAGTTTCCAAAAAAGAAGAGAAGAATTGACGATTTCCCCCCATTTATATAATTTTTTGGACATTATAGTCTAGATTCAATAACTGGGAATTTTACTTCAGCCACTTACAGTGATAATATGGAAGTCAGATGTGTATATAATGTTATTCATGATAGGTTTATCCAAGACACTAAGAATATGAGATACCATTTGGGGTATATTACATCAGTTGAACATGGTGTCTCACTTATTTATGATTTGATAAAATAAATTAGTTTCTAAATTAAGAATGTTCTATGTTTGGTAGACTATATGGATTCATAGTGTTCTTTCATGTGTTGTATTTTAGTCTGATGCATGGTTCACATCACATGTTTCTAAAGTATTCTTGAAGGTGATGGGGACTCTGTTGAAGTTGTGTATAACCTTCCGCCCATATACTGATTGGTAATCTGAGATAAAACACTAGACAATAGAGTATATTTTTTCTTCATGTGTAATGTATTGTAAGGAAAATTGGGATAATAAATTAACTCTAGTGAAATTCTCCTGTATTAATAGCATCTGGTCCATGATTCAAATGGATCTGTTTGAGTATCTAAATAAGAAGCCATGTCATTCACTATTATGTAGGCATAAAAAAGTGAATATTTATTTTTGGGGGTGATATTGGTGTAGGATACCTCCAAATGGGTGTAGTTGATTCATAACTAGTTGGATAAATCATAAAATATGAAAATATCATAATCCAACCAATTATGATAACCCTTGGAGTTTGATGTGAGTGAAAAGGATTTAATTTGGGTGTCACCTTAGCTAGGTCATAGATGATTATGGATGAAATAAATGTTATAAACATGGTATGTTCAATCATTTGAGGTTATTAAATTATTCATAGAATTTTCCTATCATTTGGGTCTCCTCCATAATCTCAAGTTATGAACAATGTATTCCAAGAGACATAACTTTGGAGCTATTATCCCAAAACTACAAATGTGCATTACTATGAAAATATTGAGGTAGCCTATGATGAATAATGTTAGTTTTTTCAATTAATACAATATTTCAAATAAAGAAGTATATATGATAGAATAATTCTTATATGGTTTAGGATTATTGTTAACATGGGTGTATTTAAGAGGAGACATTGGAATTAGATACTATTGTTTTAGTATAATAATATGAGCAGTTTTGGAAAACCTCTATGGTTTGTTCTTGAGAATGAAAAGTCATAAGATAGGGAGAATTGTGAAATACTTTATTTAATGAATTCGTAAATTCATTTTTAAGTAGTTTAACTTGATATATTTTTCTTTTTGGTACTGGATGGATGTTTTTAAGAGGTTAGAAAAAGAATGTGGTTAGGTTTGTCAATATATTGTTGCACTAGAAGCTATAGTGGATCTACCATCTCTCCAAGGGAGGCCATAGAATCTACAACAAGGTATTAAATAGGACCGGCTAACCAATGGGTAACATAGGTAGAACCTATTATACCTAATGGCCAATGTATTTCGGGAGGTGTCGTATTTATCCTAGTGAGTTTGCTGATATTAATGGTATTTAAAAAAACATAACTACTCCTCATATTGTATTATTATATCAAGACCTATTTGAACCTCATCACCCTAACAACCCTCACTAGTTATATTAAGGACATTTCATCCCTTCTATATTTTCTATGTGATGCCCAAGATACTATTAAATCCTAATATTTCAATATGGTGAGTAATTATTTATATTAAATCAGTCGACTTCTCTTACAAATTATTAATAAAATTAAATCATATATATATTTATCATAACTTGATGTTTTAACATGATAAAATATGGTTTCTATTGATTATTTACAAAATTATCCTCTGAATTCATGGAATTATCTGCTACACATTGATCTGACCTAGGCCATAGTCAACAATTGTCTTTAAATGTATGTTTAACTGTGACCTAACATTTGGGCATGTGTTTTCCTTAGTATTTATCCCTTATTAATAGTAATGATAGATTATGAGTTGTTCTAGGATTACGAGTCCTGAAATTAGAATTGGATGGTGAACCTTGTCATCAAATAGTTTCTTCACATACTATTGTAATTCTTTGATGTTAGAAAATGTTTATACAGTTTCATTGAATGCTTCGGTTTCCCTATTATCTTTATGTTTTATATTTAACCACATGAAGTGAATGTTTGTTTGAAACCCCATGATATTGTTGTTTGATGTATTTTCACATATGGATTTTTATGTGATGTTATTTTCTTAACATGAAATGTTGTTTGTTCTATATTTTTTTTCTTGTTAGTCATGTTTCGTTCCCAGTTTATTATAGTTGACAATTTATGTTGAACCATCTATAATATCTATCATTGGAGGATGGGAAAAATAGTTTTTCAAAAAAATTATAGGCTTTCCATATATGATGGATAAGGTAGAAATTAATTTAGAATATACCATTGAGGGGGATGTTTCAAGAGGCAGATTAGTGTTCGTTTCATCATCGATCCAAGTTTGGATGAGCAAGTTTCTGAGGACACTGCATGGGTTTTGTTCTTATGTGATATATTATAAAATTTACTATGATATGTAAACATTTATAGAATGAACCATTATATATTATTATATAATTTTAATTGTACTTCGTGATTTCCTACGGAGTTTCACACTCACACCATACTTGGCCATTTCAATGTATATGTATAATTCATAACTTTTGATCTGGTGAAGGGTAGTGGACCTTTGGTGGATGGTTGAGGAGGACTAGTATGGGGATGTGGTGGTTTCATGATAGAGTTTATGTTGTATTTTTCATCGTGTTTTTGTTTTGTTTATTTAACCCATACATTGTTACACTATGTTTTGGAATCCTTTTTCATAATTTTGTATTATTGGTTTGTCATTCCATACTAATACTACATGGGCTAGAACATAAATTTTTATGTATCTAATTTTCTGATTAATTATTTATTCATTATTTTAGGACCATGTTTTTATTTATCCCATTATGAACTCTAATGTTTTCGTAACACCGAGGTCATAGTATCACCACAATGTAACTAGTCCCATTCCACTAGTCAGCTTCCTCTTGTATGTTCAGAGGCCTGTATGAAGTCATGAGGAACTCTAACTTAGACACGGTTGCATAGGATAGGGTGATATAATATCTATTACATTAATTTAAACATCATTTTTTGATTTCAAAAGTTATTTTCAAATAATTGAAATTTCTCAAAAATATTGAACTTTTTACAACATAAATATGTTCAAAATAAAGGGGTTTCCATTCATTCTAAAAGTGACATTATAGTGTCATTATAGAAGTTATATTTCATCTATGTTAGCATCCATAAAAAATTTATTTCACTATTGATATTCTCTAATGATAATATCCACCATATTTTTCTAAATGGATTATGCTCATGTTAATCTAGTTATTATATAGGGATAATTTTATCATTTCACACACTAGTTTTTCAATATGAATGTTTATATTGATAGTTTATTGATTTATTATTCATTTATTTCATTTTGTGAATTAATATTACATAGTATTTGATGAAAAGGTCCCATTATAGGCTCTCAATGCATAAATAGGTGTCATGATTCAAACTAGAATGGATGTTTGGTGTATGTCGGCCAAATTATTAAAGTAGTCTTGGGATAAGGACCAAAAACTATGTTCATGATGTCTTGGTACAAGGACTGGTCGTTGTTATTATGATGCATGTCATTATAGATTCCATCAGTATGAAATAATGTATTTTCATCCAAAATATTATTTATATTTTTAATAAAGGATATATTTATTGTTCTAATTGTTTTTTGTATTTATGAAAATATTTTGATTTCATAATAAAAGAAAATGAACATTGATTTAAAATATTGGTCAGGATATCCTATGGCAAATAGGTTTTTTTAAAGGAATGGTATTAATTTATTTCATGTAATTTCCATAAAGAATGATATTTCCATTATGATTTCATATAATTTTTTTTCATAAAATGATTTGGTATGAAATTGGTTTCTAGTAGAGGTGATTATTTTTACCTTAATGTTAATTAGAAGAAAAGGAAATGATCCTTATAGATGTTCATAAATTTCAAGTGGATTAATCGGTTGATTTTTATAAATTCCTTAATGAGAATTTTAATTATCCCATTCTTTCAAATATTATTCATAGAAATTTAGGTTGATTATACTCTAAAATAATGACTATCTGTTAATTATAGTTATTCATCTTAAAATAAGTGTATGTATTTTTAATAAAACATACACTACACATTTAGAATCATATTTATGTTGTATAAAATTGAAATTGAGTATATTTTTCCCAATTTTTATTATAATATATTATCCAAATACTACAAATGTCTAAACCAAAAATATCATTATAATGTTTTAATGTGAGTTCCTTATTATAAATAATGCAATTATTGAGTGTCTAATGTATTTGGAATAATGACATAAAATTAAATGATATTTAAATACTGAGACAATGATTATTACCCTAGGGAAATATCCATGTCATACAATATGACTAACTTATTTTGTGATGATCAACATAGATGACCTGTATGTGGAAGAAAAACAATGTGTGAGACCTAAAGGTCACACAAAAATGAAATTCAAATACACTCAAAGATAGGATAACATAATATAAATGATGAATCATTACAATATGTATTGTGTGAGAGAATCTAGTTTTTAGCAAATTATTTCCATGATTAGAACAAAACAATGGGATAACAAAACATCGAATATTCACTGATATAGAAAAAATTTGTGTCGAGTTCGATACTTTGGTGTTCCCTTCAGTACATGTCATGCAATATAACCTAGATTTACATATCATGCACTAATTATATACACCATATATGATATTTAACAAAGATTAAAATCCTAACCATCATGGTTATCATGATACATTATGTGTGGTTTAGATATGACAAATAATGTGATCATGACTTTGAGCTAAAGATCTAAAGTAGTCTAGAAATCACATTGAGTCTACCATTTTCACTATTAATCATAATTGAATCTCTACCATCATCAACCTCCATCACTGAGACTCCTTTTAATGCCATTATCCCCATCCAATAAGGCTTTTTCAAATTTAAATCATCAAATAAATCAAATAAATCACTCAAAACACTTCTCAGTAGACCCAAACACTGCACTATGTCGCTTACCTCAATACCTCATGCCACTAGGACACTTGTGACCCAATATCACCCACATAGAATAACGTTCCACCATTTTCCAATACTACACCCAAAAATTTCCCTTCAATCCTAGATGTCTTTTCCCTATCATCTCATTCAAGGAAATCAAAATACATTCCATGAGGAAGGTAGATGGGGATATTGTGAAGATAAAGGTTTATATATAATAGAAAATATGATGTTTTGGTGGTCGATATGATGGTTCATAAACAAATTATAATGGGAATATGTCAATTAAATCATTTTTAGTTATTTGATGGATGTATATACAAGTATATGGTTTGTGGCACATTACTTAATCAAAACATAAATCAGATGAATGTTTGAGATTCCCTATTCCAAGATTCCTCCTCCTCCTAATTAACATATTTATTTTCTGATAATTTTTATGAAAAAGTGAGAACCCTACATAATAGGAGGTCAAGTATCTAAGGTTAAAACTCATCAATTAAATGTTAGTCTCAATGTATTGGTGTATTCATCCAAAAACCGTTTCTAGGAGAGGGAATTTACCAGGATGCTTGGATCTTCCCCTATGTTATCATCATAACTCCTTATTAGATACTCCCAAGCCTACAAGTATTCTACATTGCTAATATTCTCTATATTGAATCCCTTGATTAGTATACGATATTTCTTGTCAATCCATTCAGATTTATCCCTAGTAACTACCACTTGGATCAATCTTCCCACCATTGGATTAATGTATTCCCTCGCCACCTTGATCACCAATAAATCCTCCTTCATTTCATCTCCATGGTGCATGAGTAGTTCTAGGTGATAATTGAAATCCACATGCTCCCGGATGTACAGGCCGACTAAAGACCCTGTTACACATTATTATTTGGGAGAAAGGGGATTTTCCCTTTCCATTATCTACTCCTCAGGTTTCATATTCCCCTGGAATTGGTCATCTGCATTTGAGACTCCATCCTCCTGAACTTGGGACACAATGAAATCGTCTTATTTAACCTCTTCTTATGTCTCTAGATGAGACATGTTATCCTAGAGTGTACTCAAATATATTTCCAATGACTAACATGTATTCAATTTATTGAATTTATATATTTTCAAAATTTAATCTCATAATAGACCCACCATCACTTGAATCGAATGTTTAGAATCATTGAGAACTAATTCTATAAGAAACAAAATTTAAAAGTATCATTCTATATTTCTCTATAATTGAGTTGCACTATAATATATTTTGGACTTCTCATAAGTGGTACTCATCTTTCTATGAAATGAAATAGAAACATTTGTAATGTGTGAACATAAAAACTTATTACGGTAAAAAAGGTTTAACCTATCATTAAAGGGTAGAACATAAAAAAATTATAAAGTATGTAGAGGGAATAAATATCCTTTAAAATTTTCGTGTAACCAGAATATTTATCACTTTGTTATGATATAAGGACATGTATTTAAAAATGAACAAACATATAAAGTCAAAAATGTGTATGGAATCAATAGATAATAGACATGATCTATGAAGAATTGTCATTGAAATATGGTGTGGAAATGTGACATTACCTTGAAACATAATATTAAAAAAACATTGAAATAATTATAATAACATTATAACATCATAATATAGGAATATCTAAGAAGGATAAACATTATTTATCCACGATATCAAAAAAAAAACTTATTACATTGTTTTTAGCATATCCAATAAGGCTCATTCTACATTATCTCATGAGAGATGAAACCATAAACAATGCATTGGATTGTGATATAAGACCACGCCATTCCTTATCTATACATATGTGTGACATTAAAAATAAATCATTGAATTTATTATAAATTGTCTTGGGATGAAATTTATTTTCATATAATTTTCTAATGGTATCACACAACATGATTTCAAAAGTTGAATGGCTGGTACTAAAATTTAAATCCACCAAAATGTATTATATCATCAATGAATTTATAAGGTAATTCATAAAAAAATATCAAAATATTTAGATTATTAAAAATGAATATGAATGTAAAACTATAAAATTACTATTTTAAAAAACATATCAAAGTATAATCATTAATTGATGAGATTATGATGCACTTCCAAAAATAATTTTCAACAAGGTGGAATGTTAATAATTTGAAAACACAAATATTTAAGAAACCTAAATACGATATTCTTGAATACGACGTAATAATTTTACATATTTTAATATGAGTGGAAGATAAACATACAAACATGAATGAAATGACCTTTTTTAATTATTTGAAAATGTCATTTACTGAAATAAACATTGTAATGATAATGATAAATCATTCATTCAAAAATTGTTAAATAGAAATTTGAATATTATGAGAAAAAAATCATATTTGGATTTCAAATCATGAATAGTAGAATATTTTTATGAAGTGTGATTATTGATGCGGAAAAAAGATATTACATGATATAATGATTATTATTGTTGACATAACAAAATATTAAGAAAAATTATATTTATAAATTTAATTATAATAAAATAAAGTGTAATAAAATTATAATTTCATTATAAAATAGAAGAAAACCATTTTTCAAAACCATAGTCCAAGATGAATCATTGTGAATCTTGAAAAGAAGATGAGTCCTAGAAACCCCTTACAATTATTCTCATTTATCTAAATGTGATCTAACCTACAGTAAAAAAAAACTAGTATCTCCAATACATTTTAAAAAACACTTGTACGTATAAAATAATATAATGTACATTTATAATCACTTATTAATATAATATTTCTTAGTTATATTTTATTTTCATCATCAGATTAAATTAGTTTCTATTATTTGTTTAATTTAAGATTCAAAATGGGGTTTGTTTATTATGAATATAGATTAAAATTTTATATTTTATAGATCACTATATGTATTGTTATTTCTATTAATGAATTATTTATATTTTTATAATTTAATTTCATATTTCTTTTTTCTATGATTCACGGTAATGTAGTTAGTGTCCACCTTAATTTGGGAAATTTCCCAAATAAAGGATAGTATCTTAATACAAAGTTCAATATTTTTATTATTATTAATTAAAAAAAATAAAAACATTTATTTACATTTAATATCATATGTATTTATTTCTACTTACTTAGATATGATATAAATTTATATCATTGTTCGTGTAGTTGGTTAAAGTGGCTGAATTAATAACATACTATAATGTATGACAAAATGCAGTTAATCGTTTTTTTCTTTAGAATAAGGAATGTTTTACAGAAGCATAATGATAGTATATATAATTTTTTAATTTTTTGAACTACATTTGATGAAAGTTTTATTATTATAAATAAAATATAGTGAAAAATAAAACAAGGAACTTTAAGGAAGCAGTAATCAGCTACATGAAAGAATGAAAAATTAATTTTCCATAAATTTTTAAGAATATGGGGAATGATTAATTAATTAATAATTATAATAATTTTATAAATATAATATTATGCGTTGTTGAAAAATGAAACATGAAATTCCTGGAGGCAGTAGTCAACGCATATTCTTTAGGATGCCTTTATCATTCATCTCAGTTTAGATGGAGATATAAAATTGATATTCCATTGGTATTAAAACATTCCATAAAATTATTAATAAAAAAGTTAACATGATTTAGTGGATACATTTTTTTCAGTGGAAGGATGATTAAAAAATTAAGATAGCATAGTTGTGAAAATTACCTCTCCATTTGGTTATTCTCCCTTGGGTAACACCTTAAGACTCCATAGCGTGGTCTTTTGGAAAGACCAAGTATTCTACGATATGGGGATAGGGTGTAGGATAAACTAGGGTAGTTTATTGGATGATATAATTATTTATATTATGTGGAAAAAATTGGCTTTAGTTGACCTCTATTTATAGGTGATATGAATGGATTTTCTTTAATAAATATTTTAGTATAAATAAGGAATATGTTTCACATGAAATGATAAACCAAATTAGAAAACAATTTTTTTGGAGAAAATTTATGTTCAATAAACCATCAACAATTAATTTTCACACATTTTAAATCATTTTTCAGTTTTTTACACTAAGGTTTTATAGTTTTACTATTTCAGTTTTTTATTGTTGTTATAAATATCTAAGTAAGTAATTTTTCTTTAAGGGCTAAAAATAAAATGGATCTTATTATATAATTATTAACTGTTAGTTATAAATATGAAATAAATGTTATATAAAAAACACATTTTATGAGAAATTAATTTTACCATTGCCATAGTTGATGTGTAAAATCCAGTTTTTTGGAAATATGTATTTTTAAGAATAAATTTTATATTTAGGAATAGATTATCAATTTTATTGATTTTAATAGAATTAATTGGTTATTATTTTAAAAATCAATATAATTTTATTTTAAAATAAATCAAGTATTGAATTTAATCAAGATAAAAATTTAACAAAAAAGACTAAAATTACTTTTTATAAACAAATTATTTCTTAATTCTCAAAAATATAATTCATTGGATTTCTCAATAACAATGACATTTTTCTAAATGAATAATTTAACTCTATGAATTATTTTTTTATTCGTTTTTTATTTCTTAATTTTTTATGTTATAATTACGTATTGATATATTCATAAATTATATAGTTTTAGTAAAAATAATATTTTCACTATTCAACTAAAAATTACTTATTTCTTGAAAATATTAAAAATTGGTCTTTTTATAATTTAAATAAAAGGAAATCAATTTTTCTTTTATTTTTACGATATTAAAATTTTAAATACTATAGGGATTAAATTTAATATAATAATTCATATGTGGAAAAAACTATTTTTAACAAAATTAAAATAAAATTGTATTAATTCACATTTTTACATAAGTTTTATAAGGTGATTATTTCTATTGATACGTATGAATATAAAGAATATATTATATCTTTTATTTTTTACAAAATTATTTTATTACACTATCACTATTTCGATTTTACTTTGGTGTAGCATGTAAGACAATCAGTAATCCACGATATTTATTAAAGAGATAAATATTTATTGAAATCATGTGTTGTTATATTTTTACCCTATTAAAAGTATAATATACTCAATGTTTAATTAATACTATGGAAAAATTGAGGATAAATTTTATTCATTACATCATATGGTTTCCTTCTAGATTAATTTAACGTATGATTTCACCATTTAACTTTGACTAGGTGAGAGGTCATGTTTTTGCATCCTTTTATCTAATCAATCCATAATTTCCACTACGTTTTTCTCCTGTCATAGATCATGTTACAATTTAATTTCTTTAGATTTTAGTAAATAATAATTGTATTTTATTTACTTACACAAAAGTGATACATTAAATTTGTTATTTTCTTTTGATTGGTCTAGAGGGAGTGTATAATGATAAGTTACACCCATTACATGATCAAGGATCATTAAGGGATAGATATACCTTGGAAAAAACCTATATTCTCAAATACATTAATGTGATTCGAAGGAGATATCTAGAGGCACATCTTATCACCAATATCATATATAGTGACTTAAGATAAAATAACATAAATAATAAATTTATATCAACATTTAAATAATGCACCACACAAATAGTCACGTAGCCCAATGATCGAAAGGTTAATCTTTTTTTATATCAGCTACAAAAACATATAATTTTATTACAATTGAAAAAAAAAATCAATTTTTTTTCAATATAATATTTTCAAAATATCTTAAATGATATAATCATCATCAAAACATAGGGACTGAAAACATAATAAGGGGAAGAACTCAGAAGCTCTAAAAAGAAAAATATGTTATAAAAATAACTTGAAAATGACGGAATCATAAATATTATAATAGCATATTGTAACATTATAGAATATAATCATTAAAAAATCTAGAGAAACATAAATCAAAATAAGTTTATTGAATTTGAATAAAATATATTACATGGACATTAACACATATCAACAGTCATAAAACATGTTAGAATGACATAAAAGTATGAAATACATAAAATATAGGATATAACGAAGAATAATTTTCATTTCAGGGGAATTAAATACATCTTGAAAATTTGGAATAACTTAATAAACTACCTGAAAAAGTGTCACATACATAAGAAGAAGAAAATATCTATAAGAAAAATCAATATTAAAATTATTACATAAAACTACCTCATTTTTCCATTCCTAAAAATTTGAGCAAACCCATCATGCTCATAACTGTGTGAACAAAGCCATTATGTTTCTGTATAACTATTCCATGAGATATATGATTAAATAATAGAATTAGTGGAAATTATTTAACCCCACACATCATCATATATACATATGTGTCCTA
Organism: Viscum album; assembly: GCA_963277665.1. Lineage (NCBI taxonomy): Eukaryota > Viridiplantae > Streptophyta > Magnoliopsida > Santalales > Viscaceae > Viscum > Viscum album. Next base: position 883,498 of record CAUJRU010000317.1, read on the forward strand.
CATAATTCAATCACGAACCTATTAATGTTTTTTAGTTTTCATATGTATCCAAATTGAAATCGTTCACTTTTCATAATGAGCCTATATAAATACATGGGTTTTCTCAAATATAATAATAGTATCGGAAAACATCATGAATTAAATTAATTGATACTAAAGACATTACCATCCATAATTATAATATATTAATATATTACATATGGTGAATAATTAAATATAACACAACTGAAAAATCATTCTTAAAAAATGAGAGAGAAGTCTTAAAAGGAAATATTCTATAAAATAATTTTTAAAATTTTAATAAAAAATATTTGATTATCACCTAAATCTCAAATAATAATTTTTTTACAATGAATTGAAAAAATATTAAAACATTAGTTAAAAAAGTAATCCAATATAGAGAGCATTGTGATAAATAAAACAAATTGAAAAATTTTAAGTAAAAGAGATGTATATAAAATCAAGAAAAAGAAAATACATTTAATATTATTAAACCACATTTATTAATAATCATAATCATGAAAAGGATAATATACCCTTTTCATTAAATTTAATAAAGGTTAATAAAAGTATCATTGTAGACAAAATAATTGAATTTCTATTAGGGAAATTAGAATATCGGTGAGATGTAAAAGTATGGATACGGAAGAAAAAACCTTATAAATGAACTTCAGTTATTCATAAAAATGATTTTTTAACAAAATATAGTAATTATTAAAGATAAAAAATTTGGTTTTAAAACTTATTTAAATTATAAAAAGAGGTGGAAATACAATATAAAATCACATTTTGTTAAAAAATATCAATATAGAATGATAACAATCCATGTAGGGTGATTATTACTCATGGTTTTTTTATAAAAAAATTTACTATAATGGGCCATCCTTAAGAAAATACATAATCTTGTGTTATATAAATATTTTTACACTCTTCCACGTTAAAGATATTTTTAGATTTTTTTATTTATAGAAACACTCTATAACTTATAGATAACAAAACCATTACAATATAATGTAGACACATTTGAACAATATATGTTCATAACATTCTATAAAAAATTAATATTAAAGAATAATCAATTTTATAAAAACACTTCAAAATTTCCAATATAAAATATACCAATCCTTTATCATCATTATGTCCGATGAAAAAACATTTAAAAGATGTTTCATGAACATAAAATTCATAGAAGGGATATGAAAATAAGGAAACTGCTTATCCGTTGATATTAATTATACCCAAAGAAAACATTAACATAAAGTAATACATATCCCCCATAATAAGTAGTAAATAATTTAATTAGAAAATAATCTCATTTTATACTTTTTTTGTTATCAAAATATTACCATTAACCAATAATAAGAATAAAAATACATAAATTCACCTTAGGACATAATTTTACATTTCGCTCATATAAATGGAATAACCATGCGGTTGACTACCATACTTGTAACTCTTACAAATGAAATATACATATGTCTAACATCCATCACCAATGCATGGGTGGTTATAACATAACTACCTATCATTATTTTAACACATAACTACCGATCCATGGTTTATCTCATTACCTCCCATACAATTCACATGTACCTTTGTATAATCAGAAAACATAAAAGCATATAATTACCAACATGTCACTCTTAAAATATTATTTTCACTCATAATATATAATTTCATGTTATATAACTAATTAATCAATTTTTAAAACACATTTCTAATAAAATAAATAACTTAGAAAATAAAGGCGGGTTTTATTTTTCATTTATAACTAGGATGAAATTTAGATTAATGAAAATACCCAACAATAGTCATGGTGGTATGTCATAATCACAGTAATAATATTAATAAAATAATAATAACTTTTATACATCAATTAAATCAATTTATTTGTGATTATGAAAAATGAAAAATGTTATAATCATAGAGATGGTATGTCATACGTACGCATGAGAAAGATATCGATTTTTAAATGATCATTATGGATAGAAGGTAAGTATTATTTAATATTTATTAAATTATCCTAATATAATTAATATCATATTAATAATTAAATATTATATATATATATCATCCATGTGATGTGGTGATGAAAAATGAATCACATCACTTTGTGGAGGTGATAATTCACACATATACATGAATGATGTTATCATTTTCATGTGCATGAAAATATAAAAATTTATTTATGTATTAAATTTTAATAATGATAAATATTTTGATGAATAACATATATAAACATACATTCCATCATTAGAATAAGTCTTGTTAAATAATGACAGAAAATGAATTATATCGGTCCACGAGGTGATAGTTCATCGCACAGACAAATGATAATTATTTTCCAATTTGATGAAAGTGGAGAGGGATTCATGTGATGATATTATCATAATAACATCTCAGAATATTTATGATAGTTTATTTATTAATTCATAATTTTTGGAAGAATTGTTAATTTATGTGCAAGAAGAAATAATATAGAAACACTAAATTAAAAATGATACCTCTTCTTTGGACGATCTCCTTTGATTAAAAACATAACGCCTATATGGTTAGGGTTCTAATTAAACTAAGAGATCATGAATGTGTTAAAGGATTATAGGAAGAAATATGGGTAGATATTGGTCGAAAAAATGCTTTTCTGGTGTAATGAATTGAGAAGAATGGGTTCCCATTTATTGAATGGGAGGCGTACCCTTGGATGTCTTTGAAATATTAAATTAATTTAAACTAATTTTATATTGCAAATAGATCCAAACATTTTAATTTAGATTATATTATGATTTTTTAAAATCCATTCATCCAATAAATATTATATTAATTTTTAATATTTTTTTATTCATTATCTTTTAGATTTAACAATTATCTTCGATTTTTTTCTTACTATGATATTATCCAGTTTAGTATTTGAGGGATAATATAATTACTATAAAACTATTAAATACCAATAAATGAGTTATTAATGAAATTTTAGTTTTTATCCCAATAATTTTTCCAATGATTATATTTTTATTATGTTTTTATAATTTAATTAAATTGAATTTAGTTTAAAATAATATAAATGTTAATTATGGCAATACAAATCACTAGAATTTTTAAAAATATCATAATAATATGATATCACTAAACAAAATTTTTTAACTCCACACTATCATGTCTAATTCAAAAAAACATTATGGATGACATTAACTATTTTAAATTATGTATATTATAATAGTTTTAATATCATTTACAGTGTTCCTCCATTAATTATAGAAATAATTCATCATCATTGATCCCTTTATAAGGTAATTATAGTGTCAAAAAAATTATAAATAAATTAAAATGATGTATATAACTATTCTAACATTATAAATACTACATATATTCTATCATATCTTTTATATAAAAAAAATTAAAAATATTTTACATGTTAAAAACAAGTGGCTGACAGAATTTACTATCCTTTGAATATAATATTATAAATTCTATACTCTAATCTAAGGGGCTTAAAAAGTATATAATTTCTCCCAAATTATGATTTTGGAAAAAAAACAAAATCATAAAAATATATTAGGATGCATTTTGGTGAATTTTTTTTAATATTTATAATATATTTTTTACCTACCAGATTTACCCATTAGCTTGGTAGAAAAAATATTACTAAAGTTAAAATTCATATTTTCCAAAAATAAAAGTGACCTACTTACTAAATTTTAAATTTGTGATTCAAATAATGGAATTTTTTTAAAAAATTAAAAAACAAAAATTTTATTGATAAATAAAAAAATTAATCCCATTGATGGATTGAGAAATCATGTTTTAAAGTAAAAACATTCAAAATATTGAAATAATATTATATCAGAATTCAATGTGAAATTTATTCCAACGGAATAAATAGTTTAAAATTATAAAATACTGATCTAAATATACATTAAATCCACTAAAAATATAATTTAACACTAAAACTAAATTTGATGGAAAAATAGTTTTCAATTAAAATGGAGAATTTTTCATTATTCATCAAAAAAACTTATCCTAAAAATTCAAAAAAATTAAACAAATTAAAATTTGATATTGATATTAAAAAAAAAGAATATATTTTTTCAAATATAATTTATAAATGTATATAAAATATATTCAAAACAAGTGCTGCATCATAAGGGAAAAACTGTTTTTTTTTTGATAAATTCTTATTTATTTATTTATTTAACATAATAAAACACAGTTTTTAACATTTAAATAGATTATAAAAAAAATTCAATTAATTTTATGAAGGTTTTTATATTAACATATAATTAATTTGAAAAGTATTTTTATATACATATCTTTTAAAAAATTTCATAATTCAGTTAATACCGTTCATTCACGTAATTCTAATGGTTAGTTTAATTGTAACAATAAAATAATAATATTTTGGTATGATTTTATGCTTGATGTGGAGTATCATGTATATTATTGATAATAGTGTTTCATTTAAAAAACATAAGAGATTAAATTCTTCCCCCCCCCCATTTATAAAATTGCATCCTCGTAGTTTTATATTGGGATTTGAAACAACAGGTTGGAGATTTCAAAATACCATTGAGGAAACTCCACATCGAAAAAGGATTAATGAAACTTCCATATTAAAATAAAATAGGGAAGTTATAAGGTCCCCATAGATGACACATAATCAGGTTAAATGTGGGAAAACCTAGATATGGAATAGAAAACTAATTACAAATTTATGATGTAGATTCATAGGAAACATGGTCATGATATATTTAACATTCACAGATCCATAAATCGCTGATGGGTTAGAATGTCATGAGCGTCTCGGTAAGAAGATTAAATGAATGAAAATTTTTTATATCATTATCATAGGTTATAGGACTTATTTTACTCACTTTTAATTATAAAATATGTATACATACATAGTTAAGGATTATAGTTTCATTATTTAGTCAATTTCCACCACAAACTCATATTTTTTCCAAATGATGAGGGTGTAAGAATAATATTCCAACCTGATGCACTTGAGTCGTCATTCAGAGAAACAAAAAATATAAAAATAGTAACTATCAATTTATCCCAATTTTCTATATTAACAAAAACCAAAATGGGTTGGTTACGATAATTTAATTCTCCAAAATGAACTATCCTTTATATAATGAAAACCTAATTCAATATCCAAAATTCAACAGTGATACGAAATGTTCAGAATATATCATTCAAGATTCCTCAAAATTTTTAAAAGAAATATTATATACAAATAATAAAAACAAAAGATCAGAATAATTTTATCACATAATCTTCCAAAAATTATTTTAAGAATTATCTCCAAATTATAGAAATAACTCTTAATATCTCATAACAAAAAGCAATTTCCTTAATCATATATTATCAAATATTGATCAGTCATTTCCATAAACAACATTAATCAAAATAAGTCCACAAAAAAATAATATATTATTCCAAACTATAATTCCAAATTTACTTCTAAATTAAAACACCATAGTATATATTAACCTTAATATTATTGGATTCACAAAATATAGAACAACTTCTGAAATAAGATTAATCACTTAATCAAAAAATAATTTCCCAATCCAAAGGTTATATATTTGATAAAACTTATGTCCCCAAAATCAGCTTATTCATAATCCATCAACTTATTTTAATAATAGAAAATTATTCTAACTGAGACCTTATGTATTCCAGTGGCTTGAAATGAATCCTTGTCACTATTCAGTTGTGGTTACAATTCCCATGGTTGTTCTGGATATGAAGAGTCATCACACATCCTGAATGTTTTCCTTCTTAATAAACTATATAGTTCTTTAAACATTCCAAAAATATTATAATGTCCTAAAAATAACCATAAAATGTTTTATCATCAAAATTTACTTCTTATTTTTGCATCCTATAATGCAATAACCCATAATTTCCTCAAAAATTAATGGCTAAAAAATATCATTAATCACCTTTAATTTTCCTAACATAAAGCCTATAGATGGGTTTTTGTGACATTAAACATATGATCAAGATAAAAATTATGAATTCACAATTATATCCATAAATCGTAACAAAACATCCTAATATCCAATGTGTTAAAAAAATTTCCTTTGAAAACAACAACAAGGATCCATCGTTAAGATAATATATAATCATTATTTATGTCAACAATAATACATTCATTCACATTGAAGATATTTTTGGGTTTAATGACTTATATAATTAGACCATAAATCATACATAACCATAGAATAGCAATATAATGTGGGATCCTTGGTAAAGTATCCATTATCCCCATAATCTAAAAAATTTAAAATGAAGTATGATCACCTATTTAAAAACAATTCCTGACATTCAACATGATAGCTTCCAATCTTTACTCATCCTCAAGTCTCATGGAAAACATTAAAAATGTGGGATTAGAAAAAATAGTAATATTAAGGGATATAAAAAAGGAAATCACTAGTCCATTAATAAGCATTAAAAACCATGAACACTTTATCATAATGTAATACCTTTAGCCCCTCATAAGTAGTATATACTTTCATTTAACTATAATCTCATTTAATAACTTTATTATAGTCCTATGAATACCATAAAAACCCTAAAAATCAAAGAAAATATGTAAAATCACATTGGGATATAATGATACTTTTCAGTCATATTAATGGGATAACCACGTGATACACTTTAATACATGTCATTCTTACAAATCAAATAGCCATACTGTAACGTCCCACACATGGAGTCACTAAAATAGTTCCTTGAGCTGAGTCACCTCATGACCTCAAGTGCACCTCCCCATATGCCAGAGGTTACCAACTACTTACTAGGGTCTAATAAATCATGGGGGTAGACTATATCCACTTTACCTTAGTAATTCATAGTAGAAAACATAAAATGTAATGGAATAAATAAGATATAAATAGAAAAATCCATTACCAACCAATTCCCCCAACATGGTACACACTACAAACATCCATTTAATATTCTATGTCAATCAAATAATTCCAAAAGTTAATAAACAAATTCCAGAAAACAATTAAATCCCCAAATGGGTCCTGACTCCATGTCTGGATCATCATATAGGCACATCCCAAGCCCAAATTAAATCTCTTTAATATGTCCATTACCATTATCCTAACCTGCTATAATGAAGCCTTTTTGGTTATAGAATAAAGGAATGAGAATGATGTGGGTACAACTCATTAGGACACCACCAACAGTGTATAAAAATATCAAATCTAAACAGATAGTGCATGCATATATGAAATATAAGACACGTTAAACCAAAGATAACCCAGGTTCCATTAGATAACTATATTTACCTAATCCATTTCTATTATTATTTCTATTTTCATCTCACATACTATAATCATTATTAAATTAATTTCCTCCACATATCTTATGGGTTAATCATTTTCATCATTTACACAATGACTGAAGATGGTAAATTATCATGCAGATGGGAATAAATCATGTTTCTGATATCACTAGGGATAATAATTTCTCCAATAATAAATCACAAATTCCATGGATTCATGGTCCAGGGAGTCTCATAAAATGAAATAATTAGAGGTATAAGGCCTTGGTCCCCTTCTATAACTCATGGATTATAGGTGTGGTTTAGTGCCTTAATGTAATTTTACCCATGGCACTTGAACCTCAAGTCCAATTTCCCACAACAAAAAAGCCATATACACATGCTTATTTATCAATTTACCACACCTATACCAAATCACAAACCATACATAGTCAACACACATAAAAATCAGAATCCTCTATCCATTTAACACATAATTCATTCATATTCATTAACCCATTAACAAATTTACTATTTACTTGTCATTGCTCATTTATCCTATATCCCATTTTCATACATTAACTCATTTAACATAGTTATCTATACATTTACCAAAATTCATTTACACATTATTCATTTAAAATTTCTTAATCCACTAACACATTTCTATTCCAATTTCAAAATCCATTTGACACATTAAGATTAATCCTTTTAACCCCTTTTCAAAATTATGCCAAAAAATCCCTTATGCCATTACCAATAACTAGACAACACTACCATTATTTTCATAATATAGTTCAAACTAACTTATCAACACATTTATCATGGGAACTATTTCTACATAAATAAACACTTTTCTTAAATGTACCATATTTCATTTTGGGGAATGTTAGAACGCCTCAAGGGAATCCCTAAAACGGTCTAATAAATCTCAACGCATCCCATTGGGATCATAATTGGTCTAAATCAACATTTATCCCACCATTTTACTAAATATTGTTAAATACATAAAGCACACATAATGGGAAAAATATTTTAACAACCACACATGCACAAATCAATAATAAAACTATCGGATAGAACTTATAGACCACCTACCTAGAATATGAAGATCAACACATGCTCAACCTTATCCCTAGATATAAGTTCATTAAAATATTGAAACCCAAATATAAGAGCCTCCAAAAAAGTGGGTTTTATGAATTTAGATGAATAATTACAAATCTATAATCACTTATCCTAAAAGGTAATGAAAGTAGAGAATTAGACTAACCTGGAGCTTTTATCTGCAACCAATGACACTCAAAAAATTCTAGAAATTCAAGGGCAATGATCCTTGGTGTGATTTGGGATCCTTGGACATCACTATGGATATAGGAAGAAACAATGAGTGTAAAAATTGGATCTATACATCAAATAATAAACCGGGAAATTATAAAAACCACTTCTTAAAGGGATTACTGTTTGGATACACATTTTGAAAAAACAAGCACAAAAGTGCTTCACCCATTGTCTAATAGGGGTTGAGGTCACACAGTTTTTGGGGATCTCTACATGGATTTAAAAACATTTCACCAACCTTGTGAAATTCCTCTGTCCATGGTTTCATGGGTTTTCCTCATCCCTTCAATATTTTCTCTAATTATACACAAACTATGATACATTCACAAAATGGCATAATTTACCCTTATTTTGTGTCCTAAACCACTAAAATAGCCCTAAGCCACTATATAAACCCTAAAATAATTTTTTTTGTCTGAAAATAAGTTATTAAAACACAAATTTAAATATGAAAACACCTCCAAGAATTTTGGGATATGACAACCTCCCAAAATTATAATGGATCATACTTGAGCTGCAGTTTCGGGTATCACAAATCTCCGGAAACATATATATTGGTTCACTAGGCCTTACCATCCATCTCTCTCTCCCAATTTTATTCCTGAACACTAATATATGGCCACAAAACATAAACTAAGGGAACAATATTTCTATTGATGAATTTATGACAATAATCCATAATCGGAACTTGATGCTCCTCAAAGGATGCATCAACCTCAAGATCACCATACTTAAAATCAGTATCATGAGACGGGTCAGGGTGATACTATAGATGATGTGACACCTAAAGAAAAAAATGAATCATGCACTAGAACTTGATGGATTATCCAACTAGTATGACATTTTTCTGATCCTCTCCACAATCTCAACAAGATTCATGATCTTCAACACCAAATTCCCCTCTTTTATAATATGATGGTGAACCGAAATTGGAAACACTCTAAGAAACACATGATCACACAACAAAATCTCAAGGGGTCTACATCGTCGGCCTTCACATGACTTCTTCCTACTCTGATCCCTTTCAATATGTTTCCAAATTAATTGAATTGTTTATCATGTATACTATACGAGACATGGTCCCAACTCTTCTGATTCCCTAGCTGCCTTCCACAACAAAGTAGATTTACAAGGCCAACCATAGAGTCCCTCATATGGTTCCATATGAATCGTAGCCTAGAAACAATTGATGTAGAAATACATAAAAAGTGCTAGATTATTTTACTATGACCCACCGAAATCTAGAAAACAAGACCTCAACATTCCCTCAAGAACCTTAATTGTATGCTCCAACTTCCCATCAATCTGTGGGTGGAAAACCGTACATAAAAACACATATGTAATGGGTTCTTTTAATAATCCCTCAAAAATATGTTTACTGAAATGGGAATAATGGTCTAAAACTATAGTATGTGACACCACATGTAACCACACTACATCCAAAATTTACAAATTACCCAGCTGATACATGGTGAATGTCTATCAAATTAGAATGAAGTGATCCACCCCAGTTAACTGGTCCAAAAATAACCTTATCACATCATTCATTATAGGAGTACTCAGAAGACCTACCATAAAATCCATGATCATGTCAACCCATTTACATTATATAATGGTAATTTCATACAAAATACCATGTTCAATGATTCTTATACTTCACCTACTGATTGGTAATGCATTGTGTAACAAAACCTACATCTAAATTCTTTATCCCTAACCATAAATACTTATAACAAATATCATGATCTGTTTTAGTGAAACAAGGATACAATAATCATTTTGATGTATGAAACTCATGCATAATCTCTACTCACATACATGTCGGTACAACAACATGGCCATGAACATACTCGATCCCATCATCTCTAATGATCCCACCAGAAGTTTACTCCCCACCTTTATGACTCTCCCTTAAGTCCAATAATTTTGATTCCTCACAATGTTTCTACTTGATTCAGCTCAGAAGCACAGGCTCAACTACAAAAGATTCAAGGGCCATTAACCCTTCACCATCCTGCACCTCAATATGTATCTCAAAAAATAATGCATTCAACTTCAAAAAAAATGATCATTCATGAACTTCCTGGTCCTGATACTTCTAAATCAATGAATTTGAAACAGTATTTCCCTTTCTCAGTGAATAAACTAGCTCAATCATAATGAAATTCATGAATTTAACCCATCTCTAATGATCAAGTATCAAATCATACTGATAGATGATAAAAATGATTCATTTCTGATCAGTATACACCATAAACCATTCTTCAAAAAGGCAATTCCACCAACAATTAAGGAAATAAACCAATACAACCAATTCGAGATCTTGTAGAAGGTATTTTATTTCATTAGGCCTCTTCTTACGTGAACCATACACAATGTTTCAATCATCCTGTAATATAAATACCCAAATACCAACACTAGATGCATCATAAAATAAGGCTTACTTTTTACTCGGATTGGGTAATATCAGAATCAGTGCGGTTGAAAACTACTTCTTTAACTCCTGGAAAGCATTATCATATGATTAAAACCATTAAATGTTTTTCCTTTTATTGAATAGCATGAATGGAGTGCACCCAAATGAGAAAAACCTATTAATTAACATTTAGTAAGAGCCTACTAACCCTAGAAAACTACAGATATGAGAAATATTTTTGGGATTTTACCAAGACACAACTGCATTTTCTTTCTCCATGTCTTCTAACATTCCTTCATTAGTGATAATGTTACTTAATAAATTGTCCTTATCTATCCAGAAGTGACACTTGGATATATTGGTGTATATCATATTCTCTCTTAGTGTAATCAATATAGAGTCAAGATGTTTTTCACAATCGTCATGCATATTAGAGTACGCCAAAATTTCCTCAAAAAATAAAACTACACAAAAATCTAGATAAAGGAAAAAAATCCATTTCATTAGGGCCACAAAAACTATTGATATATTGGTCATCCAAACATCATCACAACAAACTCATAAAACTCTTACATAATCTTATAGCCAATCGGTGTTATATTAGAAGGCATCACACTCAGTTGGTGATTCCCTGATCATTGAGAACATATAATCACAACCAAACTGGTCAATGAGATAATCAATTCATGGAATATGGTATCATTTTGAAACCATCATATAATTCAGCTTCCTATAATCCAAAAATATCCGCAACAATCCATCCCAATTCTTGGAAAAACATTGTGGGTCCCCAAGGTGACATACATGGATGAATAAACACTTTATTATCCAACTCGACCAATTGATTTTTTGTTCCACGAGTTCTTCTGGGTCCATTCAATATGGTGGAATGAAATTCGGTTCCACTCTCAACAGAAACTCTTTTTTGAACTCAACATCTCTCTTAGGCGGTATCCCCTAGAATACCTCTAGAAGTATATTTAGAAACTAATATACCACATGATAGAAGACAATAATCCTTACTCCCTCATCATCATGCATGATACATGACACATGGCATGTCATATCTCCAAACTACTGACAAACTAGCCATGCACGGCCTACCCGAACATCGAATTCTCCATGATAGTCATATGTGTCCCCATAAAAAGATGTTAATGTCACCATATGACAGTTACAATCAATTTGATCTTTTTTAAAGCTATCTAATCAATTCCGAAACACAGTTTAAAAACCTGAAATCTCAAGGATATATAAGTCCCAAATAAAATTCTACCCATCCACTTCAAGAAAACCCACGATACACTACTAGATCTTTTCTTCTAGAATTCCTAACGGTGTGTCATTCGGCAAAAACCCACATATACATTCCACCACTGTAAGTATCAAAACCACAAAATAAGTATAAATAAACGGAGTGTGAGTCATTTATGTTTAATAAAAAACTAGAAAACATTTTGGATATAAGGATCATACCTTGAACCGTTGATGGTCAAACCTAGCCACCAGAAGGTTCAGAAAGATCTACATGAATCTAGAATGCCCCTCTACCATGGTCCCCAGACTATGTTCTTGGTGTAACACAACCCTATTGGTACAGATTACCTTATCCCAGAGTACCATGTCTTCCACCTTGACTATTATGGAATCTCAAGCTCCAATTTCCAACCTAGAATAGGGTAAGAAAATTTCTCCCTATACTCGAAAAAAATATTCATCCTCCATCCATGCTATGTTGTCAAGGCTTTATATAGAACCTCTTCACATGCGCCATTCTATAGTATTCTTCGCACATAACCAGTGGTTGGGGGAACATACCTCACATGTTCCCCTACCTTCAATAATGACAGAAAAATATCTGATCACCACTCTGATATGGTGTTCCTTTCTTTTGAATACTCTTCACACATCCAACATGATGAATACTTCTAAAATGATTCTTCATACCCATCTAAGTCACACCACTGGTTCTTCCAACATGAATGACAAATCCATTTCTTAAAAATTCATTTTAATTACCTTCTAGAATGAGGTCTCGATATAAAAACTAATAAAACCCCTATAAAAAATATTAACATAAGAACTAATCTCATTTTTATGTCTGCACTGAGTGCGTCTCACTATAGATATCTTGTCACCTATAATCAATGGATCAAAGAATTTCTTTTTTAAGAAATGGACCATGTAATCTGTCACTGGCATAGTTCCATGTGTTAACCGCATAAACATTGCATCATGATTAGGTATCAATGTATATAGATATAATTTCTCAGAAAACTTATCAAAGATGTCTTTCCATAATATACCATCAGCCTGATACATCTGAACCGGGATCTCCCACTATTTATTTTTTGTTCCCTGAAACATAAATGTTTCTAACATGAAAATATTTTTATAGGAGTCTCCATGTTGTCCAAAATCATTAGCATGGACTCTATATAGAAGTACAAATCATCCAGTCCCCCCTTCCCAACAAATGATGTAGGGTGATACAAGTGAAACTCTCATGTCGGATCAGACATACTCAACATGACCCACCATGGGTCCCAATCAATCATGTTCACAAACAAGTGATGTTCTCATGCAATACCTCCTCTACTTGATTATGTTGTACCAAAAAGTATGATTTATCTTTATTGGTGGATCATTCTTGGGGATATCCTTTTGTCTCCCAACTGGTTCACACCGTCATGGTAGTATTTCATTACAATTTCATACATGAGTCTTAGAACACATAACATAAAGCTTCCACCTATCACATAATAGAAGGCTCTTAGAAAGCTATAAAACAACTCATTGTTTGAAACACTATCACAAAAGAAATATTTACACATTGAAAATTACACACTACCATTCATAATATGGGTCTTGTCTAACAATTGGTAAAAATGCATACATATTCTCGGGTGTTTCCATGGGAACCCTTTTCTGAACCATTTCCATACAGAAATTGTAAATCTATCCAATTTGAACCATATATCATTTCATAAGTCTTTACAAACAAATTTTTTAACTTACAAAAAATCTTTCATTAAGAGTTATTCCTTAACCATTCGTTAACATTCTTTCCATTTTACACATTTTCATCATCTTTTTTAGACACCATTTCCTTCCATATTCACAAGGAATTGAAATGAATTCCTCCCTTAATGTCCCAAACAACCATCTTGTGTGTTCTTATCATGATGAATTCATCTTATATCTATATATACCTATAATGATTCATGAATTCACAATATTGATTCATAGCATCCATGAGTAAAATATTATAAAACAATCACATCACATAAAAAGTGAATCAATCAATGGTGAAATAACATTCAACCATAAAAACCCATATTGAGAACAATAATTCTCAACCCCGAGTACGTGGGTTTTCCCTCATATATAGGTCAGATTATCCCAAGAATGACCTCATTTCCAAGACCCAAAATGTCCTAATATGTCATCTATAATCCCATTTACTAAGTCACTAAAAAAGAACCACTATATAACTAGATTGTGACATCCCTGAATGGGGGTACACTAAATCATTTCCCCAAAGTGAGTCGACACATGACCTCAAGCATTCATCACCATAAGACAATGGTTCTAACTAGTAGTGAGGATCACATAAATTATTCTAGGATACTATACCATATTTAATTGATTAATCCACAACAGATAAAATATGAATTTAAAAAAAGTATGAAATAACTAAAAACAGAATTACATTGCATTTCCTTATATATGGTACAGACAAAAAACAACAATTAAATAATCCATGTCAATCTTGTGGTTCCAAAAGTGAGGATAACCCAAAACAAAGAAAATACATGAATCCCAAAACAAGTAATAACTCCATGTTCAGATCCTTATTTCGGAACATCCCAAGAACCAAAAAACACCCTAGCACTAGGACATTACCCTTATTCTGACCTGTGATAATGAAGTCTACTCGGATACCTAACAGATACACAAGACGTGTGTGATTATAAGTTTGTAGAACACCACCAACAATGTCTATAAAATATACAACATAAATAGATAGTGTATTCATATGTGAAATAATATATACAGTAAACCAATGAAAACCCAGGTTCCATTAGTTAATTATATTCACTTAAGCCACACCCATCATTATTTCCATTTTCATAACATATTTTATCTTCATTACTAGATTCATTTCTCTGATGTATCGTATGGGTTATGAAGTCACACAATTTACACAATGACCTAAGTCATTCAATTATCATTCATAAGGGAATACAACAAAATTTCAATCTCAATATGGATAAAAATTTCATGAATAATACATGACAATTACCTTGGATCCTTAGTGGAGCTGGTCACATCAAATGAAATTTTTAATGGTATAAACCCTGGGTCCCCTTCCCTAACTCTTTCATTCTGGTTGGGGTTTAGAGACTTAGTCTAACCCGACCTGTGGGCATAGAACCTCAGGTACAATACCCCATAAAAATCAAGCCATGTGAACATGATTATTTATCCATTTAACACACATATACCAAATCACAAACCATACAGAATGAACATACATAAAAATCAAAGTTTATATTCCATTTAACACATAATTCATCATTATGACATTACCCATTAACACATTTACAGTATATATAGCTAGCTTATTTCCCATATATCACATTTTCATAATTTAACCCATTAAATGTAGTCATCAATAACATTATCTTAATACATATTCAGATTAATAATTTTATATGCATTAATCATCTAAAAAATTTCCATTCTTATTTTCATAATCCATTTGACACATTCATATTAATTCATTTAACCCACATTAACATTATTAAAAAAATACCATATGAAATTAACAAAAAACTAGACATAATATCCAAGGATACCATATTATAGTTCAAAAAAACATATCAACACATTTATCACGGGTTCTATTTCAATATAAGTTAACTCTATGTAAATATTACCATTTTCAATGCTTGGGAATGTTGGCACACCTCATCGGTGTTTGTAACATGGGTTAATAAATCTCAAATGATCCCTTGGAGAACATGAGGGTTTAAATAACCATTTATCCAAACATTATTCCGAGACATATTAAATACATCAAATAGACAACAAGGGGAAACAATATCACGACAAAATATTCAAAAATCAACAATAAAACTCTGAAATATAACTTGTAGACACTTACCTTGAATCTAAAGATGAAATCATACTCAACCATAGCCATATATCCAAATTGATGAAAACTTTGAAACCCAACCTTAGAAACATTGTAAACTGAGGGTTTTATGGATTTGAAATAAGAAGAATAAATCTACAAGATCTAATCTTGAAAAGAAAATCAATAGGAGTGTCAGACTTACCCATAGCTTTTATCAAGAAGCAACGACACTCCACACTACCGAGAATCAAAAGGGAGTGGTCCTTGGGAATATTTTGGTTCCATAGATATTTACTAGGGATACAGGAGGATGAAATGAGAGGAAAATAGGATGGGGTACATAAAATCATGAGGGGGGAATCTGTAAAATCTAACTTTTTAAATGGCACATAATTCGAAAAATATTCCACAAACTGTGCGCCAACCACTAGCCAAGAGTGATTGAAGTTGAATTATTACATGGGGATCTCCATAAATTTTTAAAAACCATGCACTAACCATGAGAAATGACTATTCCCAAGGTATAATGGTTTTTACTCCCCCATTGATGGTTTAATCTAACCATGTGCAGACCATGCAATATGCATAAAATGGCCCAATTTCCTCTTTTTTGGTGTCTTCAACCCCTAGAACACCCTTGAGACTCTTCATACAACCAATAAAATTTTAATTTATAAAATTTAACAGATTCAATCAAAAAATTAATCAATAAAATACCTCTATGAAGTTTATGATCATACATATATAGCTCTTCTAAACCCAATACATTGGAGGATAAAATGTAACCACCCAACCATGGTTTATCTCAGGTCCCGAGGTTCATAGATTATCACAAACCCTGCATTAAAATGTACATGTACCATTATATAATCTTAAAACAGAAGTTATTGTAATTTTTAGAATGTTACTCTTAAAATATGATTTTCACTCAAAAGAAAATTGTTCATGGAATAGAAACAATCAATCCATTTAAAAATACAACATTAATAAAAATAACAAATAAATAAAACAATTGGACTACTTTTCTTTAAAAATCAAGAATACTTGTAGAGGAATCCAAAAATCAAATAGTGGTCATGGTGGAAGATATATTTTTTCACTTTATACATTAAAAAGAACTTTTCTTTTATCATTTTTCAAATAGTTCCATATAAAACATGTAAAAAGATTCATATTAAAAACCATATAATGACAATTAAATTATAGAAAAAATTTACTTTAAAATAATTTTAAATCCATATAATAAATATGTAAAATTAATATCAACAATATTGACATTGATAAAAAGGTTTGACAATTAAACCTATAGACATTCAATGCGGCCAGTACCACTTTGATCATTTAAACCATAAGCTACATGAACATTTTAAAAAACATTAAATAATGTTAGTATAAATAAAATATGGATATGTAAGGTCATATGGTCTATTTATACACCTTATAAATGAATAAAATTTCATATCATCAATAAATTATTCAATAAAATGAGAGTGAGATGAAATCCTTTACCTTGACTCTAATTCGCCACGTATGTTCTTTCTATTATTGAATAATAATCATAAGTTAATTATTTACTTTCTTGAGAAATTTTTTAATTTTTATTATTCGTTTTATATCACTTGTTATCATGTAATAATAATTATGTAATTATATAATCTCAGGTGGCATGTTTTGAAGATATTTGGAATATTATTCCAAAACGACTTATGTAGGATCTATATAGTCAAAGTGGTCCTATGTACTCCATCTACAGAATAATATTCCTGAAATAATAAAAACTTCTATGCATCAATTATACTTTTATATAAAACCATTATTTTATGTTTATGAAAAATGAAAATTGTTATAAACATGGAAATAATAGGTCCTACGTATGCATGGGTAATATTTTAATTTTCAATGATCATTATCAAATTAATTTAATAATTATTTTATCTTTCCATAAATTTTATAATATAAATAATATAACATTTATAATTTAAATATACTTATATATATAATGGATGTGATGTGTTGATGAAAATAAAATCACATCACTCTATGGCGGTGATAGTTCACACGTACGAATGAAGGACGATATCATTTTCATGTGCACGGAAATGTGAGAATGTATATAATATATCATATTTTAATAATGAAATATATGTCATGAATATCACATTTAATCATCAATTACATCATTATCACCACTCTTGATATATGGTGATGAAAAATGAATCGTTTCCGTTTTTGAGGCGGTAGTTCTACATACATGTGAACAATAAATCTTTTCCCATTTGATGGAAGATGAGATTGATATAGGTGATGATATTAACATTATAACATCTCAGTATATTTTGAATACTAGATATACTATTTCATTATGGTCGAAGAATATTTTAATGTTGTGGAAAACAAAATAAAATAAAAACACTTAATTAAAAATGATAAATCTTTTTCAGATGATCTCCTTTAATTAACACTATAACACCACTAAGGTGAGTGTTGCACATAAAATTGGAGCTCTATAATGTGGTGATATATTATAGAAATATATTGTTGAAAATAATAGCTAATAAAAATTGAGTTTCTAGTCATAATAATGAATAATAATTACTTCCCTTTTAAAAGAGAGGTGTCATGCACTCTTGGAAATCCCCAAAATATTAAAAAAATATCAATTAATTTTATAATCCAAATGTATCCAAAACAAATTAATTTGTATCAAATGATATTTTCTTGTCAAACTCTCATCATACAATAAAAATTAAATAAGTTTTGATTATTTGGAAATCCTTATATTTTTTCATTAACCATTATTTAACCATTTTAATTCTTAAAATGGGATCATTTAATTTAATCTTTGAGAGAAAATATAATTACAGAGAAATTTTAAATGACTAATAAATGAGTAATTAATGATATTTTAGGTCTTATCAAAAATATTTGACAAATTTTTTATATTTTTATGTTTTTTTCATATTAAAAAATTATTATTTATTTTAAAATATCATTATTATCAATTTTAACCCTATTCTTCAAATCACTTTTTAAAAATATTATAAAAATATGATGTTTACAAAAAAATCATTTAAATATTCACTAACATGTCAGTATAAGCACGTAAATTTTTGGGTGATAATAATTATTTCATAATATATATATTTTATCATATTTAATATAATTTATATGATTTTTCCATTAAATAAAAAATTATTCCATCATCATTGTGTCACCATTTATGGTGATTATTTTATAATAAAAAGTAAAAATAAATAACCATCATGTATATGAAAATTTTATATTTATAAATAATATTTATAGTCAAACATTTCATTTATATAACCCCAAATTTAAAATATTATACTTGTTAGAAACAAGAGTGTTACAAAATTGACTTTTCTTTGAATATAATATTATAAATGTCATATTGTCATCCAAGGTTCTCAAAATGATTATAAATTCTTCCAAGTATTCTCTTAGTAGATCCAAACACATATAGTAAAATTAAATAAAGTGTTTAGATAGTTTTATAATATTTATAATATTATTTTTACATTTGATTACTAGATTTACCATTAACCGTCGTAAAACAATATTAGTAATGTTACTATTCATATTGTCCAAAAATAAAAGTGGCATATTTAATAAATTTGGACCATATGATTCCAAATATTTAATCCATTTTTCAAAAATCAATACATTTAATTAGGGTTCGTTAATAGGAAATTATTCATACTGACAGAATAAGAAATCATGTTTTTAATTAAAAGCATTCAAAAGATTGAAATGTTTTTATATTCAAATTCATTGTGAAATTTATTACAATGACCTAAATTGGATTAAATTATAAATAATTGATCAAAATTTAATTTAAAACTATTCATCAATATAAATTAGCACTGTAAATAATTTTGATAAAAACAATTTTCAATTAAAATGCATTATTTTTCACTATTCATCAAAAAATTGAAACTTATTAGAAAAAAACAAAAAGATAATCCAAATTAAATTTTGATATTAAAAATTCAATGAATAAGTTTATTTTAAAAAATATTATTTATAAAATTATTAAAATATATATTAAAAAAATTCCTTCATCAATAGGTAATAAAATTTCCTTTTTTAAATAATAATTCTATTATTCGTGAAATTTGAATTTTTTTCATATCATATATATAGAACACATAAGATAAATTTTATATAATATATTGAAGATATTATATATATATATATATCTCATTTATATAATCCACTAAGAGTTATTTTTTATTTATTAGTAGAAAACAGACTTGTGATCATTTTAATAGTTTTTTAGAAAAACATTTCCTTTCATTTAAAATAGGGGTTTTCTATTTATTTATAATTTATTTTTCATGGAATTATATATAAATGTTTAAATTATATTCTCATAAATTGGTTAATAACATTCATTCATTCCATTCTAGTGGCTATTTTAATGTGAACATTTTAATACTAAGATTTTGTTGGTCTTTTAAGCTCGATGATGTGTATCATGTACGCTATCGAACACAATGTTTCATTCTAAAAAATAGGTTTTTACAATTAAAACCATTATAACAATCGAATCAAAACCTCATTAAAGGTATAGATTAAAATAAAAAAATAATAAAAATATTTTTAATATGAAAATTATAGAAAAAATAGTAATTATGTATTTACACCATTGAAAAGGAAACGTGGTGTATTGCTTATAGATGTATTGAGGTATTCATATAGGAGAAAAATAAACCATTAAGTGGTTTCCATTCTCAATATAATGGAATATCTGCTCCTATATAAATAACCTAAATATCTTAATAAGTATATAATGAACCATATTCATAATTTTCACAATTTACAAATTCCATTTATAGGCAATATATACATGAAGGCTATTTATTTTTTGTACTATTTCCCCACTTGTGGTGTTTATAGTATTGGATCTATTTTATTTCTCCATATGAATAGTGTTGGTATTTATTAAAATTATAAATTAATTCCTCCATTTTTCATTAATTTAATTCTGAATGGATTGATTATAATTTTTTTAAATTTCAAATTTCCATTCATGAGTTCATTAAACTTTATCGTAGAGGATTAAATCGACAGTGAAGATTTTTAGGTAATTTTAAACATATAAAGACAAATTTCTTAATATATTTGTTTTATATTGATGTATAATAAACATAAAAATAATTAATATATTTATATTTACATCATAATATATTCATATTTAATTTTAAAAAATCATCCATGATATAATTTTCGTAGAATTGGTCCCGTAGATGGTCAAACCAACCCAATCATGAACATACCATAATTATCATTGATTATGGTTTGAATCAATTGAAATATCACAAAAAATATAATACTAATATCATTTATTGTCTTCTAGTGTGATATATCTAATTTTTAAATTTGTTAGTTGAAGAATTAATGGATATAAAAATATTATATAATTTGAATTAATTATTTCCCTCATTGTATTCTTGTTTTAAATTTATGAATTTATTGTAATTGTTTGTTTGTCCTATCAGTTAATTTTTTACCAATTTTTATTACCATAATCTTAATTATATCATAATAATCATATTTTTCTTTTAAAACATTTCTCATTACCAAACATGTAATGTGATGATGAAATGAAAATAAAAATCAGTCATCCCATGGAATCGGCAGTCCACACGTATTCATGGTTAATGATTTTAACTGATAAGGAACTAGAAAAATGATTAATATGGTTTACCATTTAAAAATAAAAAAATATATCATAAATATAATATTATTTATTAAATTTATTATTTTACACTACTTTTATGGTGGTTTAGAAAAAAAACAATGAGTCATGGTGG
Source organism: Viscum album (assembly GCA_963277665.1). NCBI lineage: Eukaryota > Viridiplantae > Streptophyta > Magnoliopsida > Santalales > Viscaceae > Viscum > Viscum album. The sequence goes on from CAUJRU010000317.1 coordinate 905,511, forward strand.
CGATTGTCTACCCAACATGGGTGTTGGGTTTTATTATCTTAAATCAAAAGGATAGTAGAGTTAATTATTTTAGAATGATTATAAAAAAAATAGTATAATAATGGTTCTAATTTTACCATTTTAGGATGATGAACGAAAATTATAATAATAAGGAAATCACATAAAGAAATAAAAAATTGGAAGACATGTTACAAACTTCTACACCACTACTGGGATTAATTATTTTAGGAAGAGGATTAACCCATTGAGGTATGGTCCATTGTGAGGAATTTATTATCAATAAGGTGTATAGAATTATATATAATTGTTTGTTTTAATTTTTGGGATAAAATTTATAGTTTTTTTGTGAGAGGGGAAGTGAGGATAGGAGTGTCGCAATTATAAATAAAATGACTTGATTTTTTTTGTAAATATCAACATCTTTTCAATAATTGGAAGTCAATTCCAATGAAAATTGGATAAAAATTCGTTAAATAATGGGGTAGTGATAATTTAAATACATTTAACTCTTTAAATATTAAAATAAAAACAATCTTTTAACCCATTAGGACCTTTATCTCTAAGGTAACATACTTTTACAAAAAAAAATTTCAAAACAATTACGAGATTAAAAAATGTATTTTATATTATATGTGCAAAAATAATGTCACACATTATATATAGATCTAAAATCAGATTTATTTATTATAATATCAATTTTTATTCCATTTTTAAATTTCATAAAATTTATTTTCGAAACAATAAATGTACAACATATTAAAAACATTATTGAAAAATATATCTTAAAATTAAATAGAATTCAAATATAGATTTATAATTTATAACAAATACTTTTAAAATTATATATTCACTTTGGAAATACAAATTTTTTCTTATAAAATTGTTTAATAAATTTCCAATTCATGATTATGAACTAAAATTGTCATGTAGTCATGTAATTTGTAAAAATTGTATGTTATAATGTTTACATAAAAATCAATCATTATAAAAAGTAAAAAAAAAACTATTATTAAGTTAATATTTTAATTATAAAAGGAAAAATGGGTCTAATTTTTTCAAATTCAGAAAAATAAATTATATATTTAATTTCTAAATAAAAACATAAACTATAGAGAAAAATATCATTTTATAGAAAAAGATATTTGGTATATTAAATATATTTTTTCATAAATTATTAATTAATATAATGTTAATATTTAATCAAATTATTCGAAAAATATATTTCTAGGAAATAAAATCTATTTTATATAAATAATGTGAATTTACAAAAATTATATTTTTGAAATGTATATAAATTTATCATATCTATAAAAATATAATTACTTTATTACATTTAGATATGAGCTAATTTTCTACTCACATAACCCCTTATAATATTTTCCATGGACCTAAGGGTCAGATATGATGTGCTTAATATTTATGATATTAGTATGGATTGTATGGATATTATAGAAATCTCCATGTCCTTGATCTTCACACATGTACAGTTTTTCACAAACCATATTTTCTTGAGTTCTATATCGGCTCGGTTAAGGGAAAACACTATCGAAGGTGACTCATTTTTGAGTTTGGAGAAATGGGATTCATAAGAACGGATTCAACATAGAATTATCCATTTCTTCTTAAATTTATTATTAGGTCTATGATATGTCTACTTCAGCTTATATCAACTAATTTAGAGTTTATGTTCTAATGGTCTTATTCAATATTTAAAATAGAACAATGTTTTTTATAAAAAAAATCATTTGATAGACAATATAAAATAGTAATTATTTAAATATAATATATAGTGAAATATCAGGTAATTTCATTTTCCCCATAATAAATGTATTATCATTAAAATTTATATTATAACATACTAACATATCTAGCTAAGTGTATTTGTAAAATTTCTAAATATTTAATTTTTTAATGAGGTAACCGTCATGTTTTTTACCTATAATATGAATTATCCAAATATTGTGTTCCTTTAAAAATATTTCAGCTTAATACCTATCTTGGATTGGTGTTAATAAATACCTTATTTTTATTTGAGTTCATAATTATAACATGTTATTACAAATTATCATTAATTATATTTTGGAATGAAATGTTTTTCCCTATATTTATCTTAGCTACACCACTCACGCATCTCTCTTATTCCATGTGGTTCCTTAACATAATGGTGTATGTTTAAATATGAGGTCAAATGATAAAGTCAACAAATAATTCGAATGCTCTTTATAAGGATAATTTAGATCCTTGAATGGACCCCACTTAACCCTTTCCAATGTAGTCATCTCTAATGCATTGGATCATGCCCCCTTAGTCCAACCTCTCACCAATGATTCAATATAAAATAGGTAACCATCCATCTCTCTACATGCCTATTGCACCAATATATACACATCATGATCCATAAAACACTCTTAGGGAATAGTTTGGTTGAAATAGATACCATGAAACACATTTTTTGGCTATGTATTCATGTCTCTAAAAAGTTAATTCTATGACATGAAAAATTTATAACAGATGATGCATGGGATCACATACTCTGTGGCCTAAAAAGGATCAAAAAATTACTCCCAGCCCTCATGCCACTAGCTGTACTCCTTTTTTAGCTAATCATTATGCCATATGAAACTATTGTTATTAAAGGTGGATTATATAATACAGTGACCATTAAAATGGTTCTTTCGACTTATATACAATCATTTATGCCTACACATGGCATCAATGTGGGGATGAATAATTGTAGAGACAATAAATGGGTTTTATCTACTATTTAAGTGAAATTATGTTCTATTTGAGGTGGGTCTAGTTTATTTTTTCACCCCTATAATTGTTTAATTATGAGGTTGTTGTGGGTAATCTAACCTTGATAATGGAATATGAATTCTACTTTTAAATATTTAATCCATTACATAAAGTCATTCTAAAGGACACATAATATTATTTATAATCTAAAAAGAAAAAATTTATGAATGAAACCATCATAAAACTAGATAATTTATTTCATAAAAAATTATCGTTTTACAGAATGGACGTAATATTAGAACTATTTATTGGCTATAATAAATATTCATCATTCACAATTAAAAGTGGAAGATTTAGTTATAACCATCCACCTCATAAGAAGACATTATAAAATCACATCCAAATGGTACAAAATAATATCATTAATTAAATTATTTTCTACCCAAATATCTATCTCCAAAAATATTAACATTATATAAAAATTATACCATGAACAAAAAATCATAAGAACATTGAAAAATAATTCTATAAAAATAGGTGAGAATTTTCAAATTGAATTTTCATAAAAAGAGTTTTTGATATCATAATAAAAATGATTTGATTTTCCAATGACATGATGGAAAAAATCAAATTTTAAATAGTAGGATTTGTAATTTTTTAGATAAAAAAACCAAAAAAAATTATACCATGATAAGAATATAAACCTACGTAACATCATCTAGTATAGACCACCACTAATACAAGGTCAATTGAATCTAGACATATTCTCCTTTATTTTGTTTTAAAAAAAATGTTAAATAACACTTCTTAAATCCATTTTAAAAAATCATCAACATTTTTATTTTAAAAGACAAGATTTTTATCTAAAACTATTGAAAATACATTTCAAACAATTTCATTAAAAAAATACTTCACCCAATGAAATATCAATTACTTATTTTTATATAAAAATATACCTTTTTAAAACATTAATTTAAAAATATTTATTGTTGAAAATACTATTTTAATGTATAACCGAAATCCATTTAAAAAAACCCCACCAATAATCAACTCGCATAACCCATGAATGTAGTAATGGTGTCCATTAAACTGATTTGACTAGGGAGTATCTAAAAAATTATTTCTTAGAGATATATGTGTCCTTGATTACTATAAATTTTGACCAAGTTTATCACGATTCATTTAGTCATGAGGAAAAAAATAATTTTTGTCACAATCATAATAATCATACCAGAAATAATACATGCATAATCAATCCAACAATTTCTAATTCAAAAACTTATACAACGAATTAATGAATCCTACCTCATATTATTTTCCGTTGATAATTAAAAATAGATTATATGGGAATTTCATCATGATCAATTTTGTGTTTTCTTTGTTTTTTAAAGATATATAGTACATGTGATTATATATTATGGCTTATTTTTTTGTTATCACATAAGTCACATTTAATGTTATTTGAAATTAGATGATTTTTTTAGCTGAATTGTATTAAGAATCGTCATGAGATATTTTATTTGTTTAATAAAAATAGTGTAGTGCTTTATGTTTTAATAATAGTTTCTAAAATTATTTTTTGTACATAATAAATCATGATATATTATATAGTTATATGTTGTATATTTCTGTGTGTATTGGGAAAATTTAAATAAAATACTATAACTCAATTTATATCATTATGAAATTATTTCTTATAATATATAAATATTCTTCTGTTTCTCTTCATTAAATTTTCAGTATGAAAAAATATGGTTGTGGTTTAAATGTGGTCTCTTTGGTCATAATGGGATTATGATTTTCTCTATAATGGGTTTAATGATTTGTTGTGGGATATTTTTTATGCATTACATCATTAATTTATATCACAGTGCAAGGGTGTTATAAAATTGGAGTTTATATTATCATTATACAGAGGAGATTAAACCAAGATTAATAATTATAAGATATGATAATAAATTCTAAAACATAATGTATTTTTATGGATTTTTGTTTTCAAGGTAGTTAATAAATATTGTTCTATAATCAATTCCTTTGAAGGGTAATAACAACATGTTCAATGATATTTATTTAATTTTTTAAATTTCCATATTATTTTATGAGTTTAATTGACATATACCACCTAGAAATAATTTAACCCAATACAAAACATTAATAAATTATATATAACATGATATGGAGCTTTGAATATATATAAAAATATCCTAGGTTGACCTGATCCATCACACAAACTCGCACTATGTAAAGCCTGAAGCATGTTCCTGATCTCCAAAAACTAGGGATAAACACCAATGAATAAAAAATAACCTTTTATTAATGGTTTCATCATTGAAAAAATATCATGACCTATTCAGGAAATGGATATCCACAATAGTAGAATAGGAAACATCAACTGATAAAAAATTAAAAAAGATTAAAAACCATAATTAGAAAATACAAATATCATTACATCATTAAAACACATGTTATAAGTAAAAAAATATTCCTATGATAACCATAGGTAAAATTTATAAAATATGGAGTAAGACTAAAAGTTCAAATACATCATATCTCAATGATACCCAAACCCAAAAACCACTTCTACAACATTCTAAATAAAACTCACACATCAGTAATAAATTAGATCCATTGAACATAGAGGTTCTATAACATTTTCATGTGTCTTGAAAAACATAGTCACTATATACCAAAACTTAAAAACAGGGTGTTAGGTACATGTCTTAGTAGGGTAACATCCTAAATCTATGTAATCCCCTTAGCCATGAAAGCCATAGAATATAGATTAAAAACTCATTTTCAGAATAAAATTAATTTTAAAATTTAATATTTACTTTGAAATGTTCTTTTCTTAATCACATTTGTTTTTTTCAAATAAACTATAATTTCAAGACATGAAAATGACTCCTCAAAATGAAGAAATGAATCCATTTTCAATAAACATTCACAACACGCTCAATATGAAAGAAACATGGGAATACGTATAACAGAATTATATAATAAAATATTTGAAATTGAATATTAATATTATATCACAACCAAAAAGTTTATAGAATCATATAGAAATCATATTAAATATACTATCATTAGTAATATGCACCATTGGTTCTAACAAAATGGTAACTTTCATGACTCTAAATGTCCATATCATCACTTGTCACATTGAATGTACTATAATTTTGGAATCCCTATCATTGTTCCCTATAAGATATCTCAATATTGATTTATAATATCTCTCGATCTTCCCCCATTCCATATATTAATCATAGGGGAAATTTAACTAAAAACGATTATAAATCATTAATAAATAGGAATCCAAGTAAAATATATCTTAAAAAGAGGAATATACCTTAATACTAAACCAAATGTTGTCATAATTAATGAATAGAATGTTATTTGAGTAGAATTATTCTTTAAACACATAATCTTCAATGAAATAACAAAAAACCCTATGAAAAATCTTTGATTTGGATAATTCTCAAGATATGGTTCCCACCATCCATAGAATATGAAGAACAATTTAGAAGAAGGTGAAATAAGGAGAAATAATTAATATATCAATCTCACGAGGAAAAAAATCGTGAAACGATGTAAGAAACAAACAAAAATACTAGGGAAGATAGATCAACATTAAAATGAGAGATATTTACATTCATGGGGGATGAAATTTTTCCATGGGGAGATAATATGAACAAAATTAAAATAGTCAAAATAAAATTTTTTTAATGACATAAAACAATAACACAGTTTGGATACATGGTATAGAAATGCTTGTACCTACTATGTGAGAGATAGTGTCCAACCAAAACTAATCCTTAATTATTTATATATATCCTTGAATGATTATAATTACTCCTCTTATGTCGTGAAAAACACATTATGACCTAAAAAATACCTTTCTCATAGTTAGTAAAATGGATTAACAACCCATGCACCAACAGTGCACTAGGGACTTTTTTCCCAAATACGGTGACAATAAACAACCAACCACAATATTCTATTGATATAATTAATTAATTAATTAATTAATTCTCCTAATTAGATATACCAAATATCTGACGAGTTCAACATAATTGATCGTACTGCTAAAATTAAAGTGGTGTTTTATAGAAATTGAGACAAATGTTATATTTTAAAATATGAATTTTCAAATTCAGTGATGGAGTTGAGGTTAGAGGTTACTGGTGTGTGTGACACAATATTTGGAGATGATTTACCGAGGTATACAGTGAAGTGAATTTTTAAGACTAATAAATATAAAGAGGATTTATATCATTCCTCGTCAACAAATTTTTTGATGTTTTAGTACTTAGAGAGTGGATATTAAAGGATTATATTGAATATTAATTTAGGTATTTTTTAGTTATATATTGTTTTATTGAGTTTTTTAATTTTTTTGCTGAATATAAATTAATATTCACACCAAAACAACTTAATAGAATTTAAAGGATGATGTTGGGTAAAGAAAATGAGAACCTTATTCACTAAATTTTATAGTATCAATTATTGATGATGAAAATCATATGAGAATTCCATTGAAGAAAAATATATAGACTCGTATTAGTTGTTTAAAACTGTATTTATCTTATTTTTGATTACCTATATTTCATTTAAGTGTTAGAACATTATTATTATTGATATATATTTTATTTTTTTAGGATTTCAATGATAAACCGTACTCATTATGACAATTTTGATGATACTAGTTGATCATATTAGAATGGTTTATATCATTCTATACCAATAAAATAACCATTCATTATTTATTTTACACCGTATAATTGATATTGTCAGTTATCATTTCCTAGATTTTTATATTCTTTGACCAAATTGAATTGATAAACCACATCAAATTCAGTATGAAAAATATTTGTGAGGAAAATATATAGTTATTTATCTTAACTAGAAATAACGGTTATTATTGTAGACATACAATATAATATTTTTATTAACTGGTTTATCACACCTAGTGAATTATTATTATAATAAACAAGGAATATTTAATATTTATTAGAGTATCTTATGAGATATTAGTCATTGATATTATGTTTTTTGTGTTGAATGAGTCATGTGTATTCTATTTCTAAACCAATGGTTGGTTTTAATTATTTATATCCATCATGGAACATTTTATTTTAATGAATAACCATGGATTTATTATATATATTATAGAATTACTATAATAGAAAAAATCAAATATTGTTTCAATACATATTACTATTTATTATAGATATAACATATCTTATAATGAATATTGATTCATTTATGTTATAAAATGATCTATAATGACTCATATTAGTAGAATGAATATTGATATTGTTAGACCTATAAAAAATTCCAGCATATAATAACTTTTAAAAAGATAATTTAATAATATTATGAGGGTAAATATATTAGAAGTTATTTAGGAAAAGTAAAAAAATATTCAAGAAGGTGATGTCAGAGTGAAATTAGAAAAATATAAAATATAGCATGCATCATTTAAATATATTCATATGAATCGATGAGAAACAACAGAAAATTATATATACTATATTTGATAATATTTTGATCTATGTAGTGATAATGGTTTCCCATTGAAGACATTAAATAATATTATGAAATACTTTCAGTGATAGGTGTTGATATGATGTGTAATTCTGAGGCCCGATTTTCCCCAAATTGATATTATAAAAATATTCAATATATTGATTTCACACCTACATGATTATCCAAAATAATGGATTGTAAAAATAGAGGATCCTATGATAAATAATATGATACCACAATTTAATCTGAAACATGTGGTTTTTGAAATTTTCAACATATGGTTGATCGATGCCAGACGTCCGGTTTAGGATGTTGTTGGAAGTGAATTTAATTTAAATAGATAAATTTTTTATTTATTTTAACGCACCTAATATAAATCCAATAAAATAAAACCTTATGATAAATCTCTAGGGTTATATGAATTACCTTGAAAAGATTTCAGAGGAGGTTGAGGGAGTTCTTTTTTTGTAGTACAGCATTGGATGATGAAATGTGCTCAGTTCAAGGATGATTGAGTGGAATAGAACATAATGTGTCTTCCCTATTATTGGATAATTCATTATTCACCAATTATAAACCCATTTTTGAGGTAGGTATTAAAAATTTTGGTTCTACTGATGAAAAATATTCATTAGCATGGACTACTATAAATTATTCTTGTTATGTGATTTATCTATTCTTTTGATGATCCCCATTTACTATTATAAATGTTAATTCAATATTTCTACACTTGTTTCCCATGTTTTAATCCATAAAAATCCCTAAAATGTGATTATTGGGAAATAAATCATGGAACATGATAGATTAAATTTATTATTATTCTTTCTTCCACTCTCTTCAATTCATTCTCCACTAGTCTCCAACAGGCAGTGGTTCTACATTTTTGGTGTGGGTTAGAGCATGATTGAACCTCCATGTTCATTACAGTATCATGAAAAACTCACCAATATAAATCATGTATATGTATTGACGAATGATGTGGGATATAGTTAATACTTCATATATCTAGGATCCAGAGTGTTTTTTTGATCATGTGGCCGGAAAAGGGGAGGCGTGTCCCATGAGTGTGAGTTTATGTGAAAAATATATTTCTAATTTCATTACATTGGAGGGAATGAATCAATGATCAAATGTGTATTCCACCAATTATGGGTAATCATTTTGTGAAATTCAAAGTGAGGAGGCTCGATTTAGAGAAATATGTGATGAATCTGGAAATTATATTGAAACATCGACTAAAATGTTTGTAGTCTGATGAAAATTTATTGTGTAGTGCCTCCTTCATGAAGGGCTTGGGTTTTAGGGAATATATAGATTGTAGTCCATGTGGTTGGCCCCTCATGCCACGTTACCCTACCGAGGTGGTTGGTCCACGTACTAGTTGCACATGGCCTGGACCCCCAACAAGAGGACAGTCGATGTACTCTAGGAGTACACAGGCATGGGATGGTACTCGGGGAAGGAAAAGTATGCATCTAGGTACACGAACATGGATCAATTAAAATTGCATAGCCCGGACCACACATGCATGCCTAGGGTGATAGATACATAATGTGTGGTACCCCTTAAATACCATCTTTAGTGAAATGGACTCTAATATGTCTCTGTATGGGAACATAACTAGAATATTCAGTAAGAACACACACTGTGTTCACCCCATACATGTTGTGTACCCCAATGAGAAACATCCACCATGTATATCTCCTTTTTTGGACTCATATTTTAGTCTATGATTGTCATATCCAGATAAGTTTTCTATAATGAACCTCATGTTTACCTTTGCATTTCCTTTTCTATATACGACTATGAATGATTCCAGTGTCATGCTTCTTTAGGCGATTCTTGATGATGGTACAGATCAGGAGGGATCATCAGATAGACTTATGGGTTGGTAACCCCTCCGTTACATCCGGTTATGGATCCTCCTTACACCATGTGCTAGTTCAAGTGGTACCAACTAATGGAATTGGGTGTGGCTGATATTCCCCTTAAGTGGAACCCCCTGATATACTATAGTGTGGGTCCTTTACCTACTGAGCAGCACCCCCTAAAAAACTAGGGAGTGGGTCCTCTACCTACTTAGTTTCACCCTCAGGAGGAATAAGGAACTATTACATTACCTATTATGTGGTACCCATATAAAAATATGGAGTGGTTCATCTACCTAATATGTGGAACCACACTTCTAGATTAGTGAGTGGTTCCAGTACCTACTCAGTGGCACCCCCTGATAGACTAGGGCGTTGTCCTCTACCTACTGATTTGAACCCTTCTATTGCACTATGGAGTGGGTCATCTTCCTATATATTGGAAGCCCACCCCCCCCCCACATAATAGGGGGTGCATCATATAGTTATTGAGTGAACCCCCCCTAATGTACTAGGGAGTGGGTCCCCTATTAGGGATCCCACCCTCATCTCTATGTCACAGTGCCAATCTGTGGGTTATAAACATAGTTACATTGATGGATATATGATATGTTGGGCATTTGAGATGGACACTTTTGGAGCTATTGGAAGAATCATTGTCCAAGTATGGTTTGTCAGATGTAGATTCCCATTGTTTCCCACCTACATTTCTATTATGAATATATATATATATATATATATATATATATCCGTGTGTGTTTTTGGGTTTCATTTCCCGATTTCATTGGGTTGTGCTGAATACCTATATCGTATTTTCTATTTCTCCCCTATAGTTTTCAAGGCATCCTATTAGGTATGTATATACTCACAGTTATATTATCTCTTCCCAAAAGTTTTATTTTTTAAGAATATGATATAAAAATAGACATTGTGTTTGATGAATCATAGGTATTATCAAGTGCATAGAACACACAAGATGATCGGTCTTGGAAATCTATATCTGGGATCTATCATCATTCATTTATTCTGGTTTTTATCTTGCTGGGAAATCATTTCTATTTGGGTGTGTATTTATTAACATTAAAAGTTGGATGTATTCTTTCATTATCATATCATATTTTCTAGAGGTTATTTCTTCCATTATCTACTCAAGATTTTACTGTATTTATTTATTATTTTTCACTATTTCATCATGGTGGTTGGGTGTATGCATACAAGGACATTAGAAAGTGGTATCCCATTTAATGTTATGACTTCATGGTTCTTATTGTAGGCACATGGCCTATAGATGAAGGATTGAGATTCTTTTAGTTTGAACAATCAATGACTCATTGATCCCTTGTGGGTTAGGTTGTTACATAATGTTATCAAAGTTTGTTCTTTATTAGGATATTGTAGAGACAGTCCCATGGTGAGGATTGTGAAGGAACAAATGGAAAATTTTAAAATTTTCTTGAGTGTGGCATTCAGGTCTGGGAACCCAATTTTGGAGTGGTGGTTGAATAATCTATACAGTAGGACTCTGACAACATTCTCGAAAGCTCATCATACCCAAACATTTGATATTGGGAACTATGGTCCATGCATCAAATAGGATTCAATCCTATAACTATATTATTTTTTCATGTCAATGTATATATATTCTCATACATCAATGGTAAATACTGAACACATTCATTATTCCTCATTGAATATTGCTAGCTAGGTTACCGATTTAGGATTGTGATGATAATCCAATAAAAATGAGGTATCAGTTGAGGGGATTTCTTCTGAGGTGTTTCCTCTTGGTGGGAAATTAATAGCACCCCAATTTTTCCACTATAATATTATAAAATTCGGACATGATGAGTATGTGTGCAATATTATCACACTCAATGAGTTTAAATTTTAGAGGCCATTGAGGATCTTTGTTGTGCCAAGTCCCCCAAAAGTAGAGTATTTTATTGAGTAAGGTATCCTAATCATCAGGCTCATGTAGAACTCAACCAATCATATGGTTGATCTAGTAGCCTATCATTTCCATGGAAATGATAGTCACTAGTGGAGTGTACTCAAGTAGACGCATGATGATTCGACCCTCTCATAGACCAAATTACAGAATCTATTGTGTGAGGAGTATTATCCTCTGTTTTTCAACCCAGTATGGACTCAAGAGAATATAATGCTACTATAGGGTAGTATTATAGACACTAAATATACCATTAGGTTCAATGACCATAAAATTTACCCCTTCATCAAGGTTTTCATGGTTTCTTATCAATGTAGAATTTTTAGGAGGGTCATCATAGATTCATCAATTCTAATGTTGTTTCCCTTCTCATTCTGAAGAATAATTCTGTGCTAGAGCGAACATTATTGATGAATACATTCAAATCTGAAGGATTCCATGTAGTAGGTTCTATAGTGGGAATATTTAGGTTGAGGTGTCTATAGAATCAAGTAAGTCCTAGTCACCTGGATCTCAACTTTGGAAACATTATCATGGTCAGTCTCAATCACATGGGCATGAAGTGCGTTGTTCATGTAGGGGACTAGTTCATATCTGGGAGGGGTACTTGTAGAAATGTGATTGGCATGGTCACATGGAACATGATTTCCCAGATAGACATGTCATTGTGGGTAGGAAAGCAATGGATGGACCATCACAGTAGAGGCTTCATTAGGATCATAGATCTTTTATGTGAAGATAGAGTGGCCCCAGTGATGCGGTGCAACAAAAAGAGATGTTGTGGATCTAATTGGAGGATCCACTATTGAGAAATGACACTACGAGATACTTACACAACCAAAAACACCACAAACACAACCACCATGCATCCAACATGAGGCTCTAGTATCTTGTGGTCGGGGTCAGGGGAAGCTTGCATGCCATTTTGGCATTTGACTCAATAGATCACGAGATGATATGAGGTACGATTTGTGTTAATTATACACTTTCTGCAATACATTAAGACACAGTATCAAGTCACTCCTTCATTTTATTGATTCTGTTTTTCAGAGATAATTTTTCCAACTAAAACCTTACCATTAGATATTTTTTTAGTGTTTTTAATTAGAAGTGATTCAATGATATGACCAATCACCTGGTAGAGTGTGATATCTTCTTTTGGAGAGATTTTCACATGGGACCTCTTGATGATCATGATGTATCCTTGTGACAACATATTGTGTATGTAATTGTTTCCAATGGTTATATCTTACACTGAATCTCATCACAGGTGTGTCAAATGCCTTCAGATATATGGGGTGATATTATCCTATATAGGGGAGAGAGATATCGTGGTTTAGTTAGTGGGACTTTTGAGGCTATGTCCCATCACCAATTAGTGGGAATGTTTATCCCTTATTACATTTTGAACTTTACGAATATATATTACAAAAATAGTTGATGAATATACTGTCAAATTCTAAAAAAAAATTCTATAACTACCTCTCTGGTAGGAGATAGATTTTTTTATTAACCTGTACCCTAGAACCACATTTATATGTTTTTCTGCATACTGGATGGACCCTATCAAGATTCAAGAGCAAGGGTGTAGTTAGAGGACATTTGTGAGAAGGATTTTATTAGTCCTAGTGTTTCGGCATTTGAATCTATGGTTTTATCCATGAAAAATGGGTAAAAGAACATAAATATTGGTGTTGATTAGCATTTCCTATGTCTAGAAATAATAATAATCTAGTTACCCTTAGAATGGATCGATGACAACTTTGAATAGTTTTGATGCGTGATTTGGTTCTCTAAGATTGATCTTAGGTCTGGCCAAAACCATTAGATGGTTCACGAGGATGAGATTTTTTCAGATGAAATTATGATGTTGTAACTAACACTATGAGTTCTTGGTGATACATTTTGATATGATGAATTCCCTTGATATTTATTTGGAATTGGTGAGCTAGTTATTCTCGTTATACTAGTACTGATTTTTGGTTATCTTCATTAATGAAATTATTTTACACTCTAAGTTAGTGGAGGATAATGTAAGGCATATGTGGATGGTCCTGGACTATCTCCAAGAGCACTATCATTACGGTGTGATCACAAAGATCAACTTATAGATCCATGAGGTTCACTTTTGTTGAAATATTATGTCTATATGTGGTTTAGCTATGAACGTGGTGAATATTTATGTAGTAGTTTCTTTGGATCCACCAAATATTGTCCTCGAGGTGAAGAGATTTTCATCTTGGAAGGGTAGTATAGGATGTTTGTGGAGGACATCACGAGGATATTATCCAATTCAACCTTGAAAATATATAAATGGAGTTTGTATACCTATAATGGGCAGTGTCAGATATCCTTAGAGTGGTTTAGTATATGGTTGAATATTACTCCTATGTTTAGAAAACCATAGGAGGAAGTGGAGTGTGTAGTGTAATGTAATTCATCTAATGCATGGATCAGATAATTTTTGAGGTAGTGGAGGAAATTGATCGCATATGGGTTGAGGATGTTAAGACCCCATGAGCAGAAATACAAGACTCATGAACTAGAGTTGTCTGCGATAGTCCTCACCCTGAACATGTGGAGGCACTATGTTCTGGAAGAGGGAATTTTTTACACATATCATCAGTGTCTTAGGTATATATTTATTTAGAGAGATATAAACTTGAGATCGAGGATCATGTTATATTTCCTATATCACTATCACTTTGAGATAATCTATACTCATGGAAAGAGAAATGTGGTGGTAAATTCACTTTGAAGGAAGTATCATACTTTCATGATGGATGAGAATTATGAGCAGTTGCATTATTTATAGCTAACCATAGAGAATGACAGGGGTCCAACATGTCTTTAACTGATCGTATTGGCCCCTCCACTTCTCTATCATATAAGGGTGTCCTTGTTGGGAGACATTGATGATGATGTTATTAATGACTAGATTTCATTAGTAGATTCATGAGATGGATTTTCTAGTGGGGACACATTAGATGTTTCCATTGATGTATGGTTGTTCTATTCCTGATGTGTGATGAGGTTATGAAAGTGTTTCACACATCTCAGTTATATGTATATCCTCTTGTAGGGCTGAAGTACATGTCCATTCAACAACAATTTTGGGTGGGCAGAATGATATAGAGGTTCATCGATTTCATATCTTGGTGCCTCAAATGGGAGGAGTAGAATGATGAGAATCATTCTTAAATGGATTTTACACAACCTATTGACATTATAATGAATAAATGCGATGTAATATCAAAGTAATTTGTCTATAGGATTCTATAAATAGAAATATCCCATGATTCTCTCTGAGTGATTTTTGACTAACTCATAAAGTCAAAAAATATCATTTCAATCTTGGAGAAATGTATGATTGAGTGTATGGGATAATTATAACATTGGGTGATCACCAAATCTATGGGGTACCCTTGATGAATTTCTATGACTGTGATTAATATTATTTGTCACGTGTGTGCAGAGGTGTGTAGTAGACATTAGATACCAAATTGTGGATGCATTTGGTGATTCACCACCGGATGGATGAGAATACTGAGTGCCCTATCTAGGTGTTGGATTATATGTTGTGTAATTAGATATTAAACATCATTTATGGTTGGTATTATCACCATTCATAGGTATATTTTAGTTATAATAATATCTATCAATTTATGATCAGAGTGACACCATTTGAGGCCTTGTAGGGGAGGCACTTCAAGTCACCCATATGCTGGAATGAGATTTTACATACATCTCTTTTTTGACTAGAGATAATGCACTAAAATATATAGAAGGACTTGGTGATCCATGAGTGCATGAAGATGGACCCTGGAGTTCCATTAG
Organism: Viscum album; assembly: GCA_963277665.1. Lineage (NCBI taxonomy): Eukaryota > Viridiplantae > Streptophyta > Magnoliopsida > Santalales > Viscaceae > Viscum > Viscum album. Next base: position 921,426 of record CAUJRU010000317.1, read on the forward strand.
GGAGACCATTTTTCACAAGAGTTTATCTATGATGATGATTGTGTATGTTTATATAGGGAGAGAAGTTATCATTGAGGTTCATCGAGTTATATGATATCTTATAGAGGGTTGGCGAGGTTTCTTACTTTATAGACTTACACCCATAGTTAGATCAGGTGCATAATGTTTTCTATTTGTCGTGTTTGAGGAGATACAAGAATGATCCTACACATATCAATGACTAAGTTGAGCAGGACATTTGGGTAGATCCACCTTCATAGAGTACTAAATGTTGAAGGATGATCTTCATGATAGGATCTTGTGTGGAGGGACCATTACCTTAATTATTATTTCCTATAAGCATAGGAGCATTTGGGAAATATCATAGGATCATGAGATTTAGAGGAAGGCTCACTATCACCCCCATTTTTTAAGATTGTTCTTTTTTGGGATGAAAATCAATGAAGGGTTGAATAATGAAGTTATCATGATACTTCATTGTAAGAATTAAAAATACATGATGAAATAATTTCTTAGTTAGGCGCTAAGATGATGTGAAATTATGTGGCATAGTGAGCACGATATTGATATAATTAAACTACTAATGATACTAGTATCATGTGTGTGTCATTTTTCTATATTAATTAGTTATATCATGAGCAGATCCTTGGATTGGAAATCCCAGAACATAGGTTAATAAGGAATGTTGGGTATACCTTATATGCACCCTATGGTGGTTCAGTACCACACATCGGGTTGAGGAATCCATTGGTCATGCTTTTAATTAATATAGGTAAATAAATAAATTTTTTTATTTTAAATTACCTAATAAAAATCAATTAAAAACTATCTTTTATTAAGAGTCACAAGGGTCATAAATATAATCACTAGTGGATTATCGAGGTGTTTGGGTATGTTATTTGTTGGTATATTGACTTTAGATGATGAACAGTGATAAGATTGAGTTGGATATAAAGGAAGAAAATGTAGCAGGTCGTCCCAATCACTAGAGAATGAATTATTCAAAAATGATCTATCAATTTTCAAGGTAGGGATAATAAATGTTGGCTTTTAGTCTTAATTAAATTATTTTTCAGAGACTATTATCTATTATACTTATTAATCAATTTATTTATTCTTCTGCATGATCGAGGTTTCTTATTATTTTCATTAGTTCAATATTTCTCCCATTCATGTCTGTGTTAACACCTGTGGAAATACCTTAATTAAAATAATTTTACATTAACACTTTTCCAATGTTTGTTTCACTTTATTCTTGATATTTACCATCTACAATTTTATAATTCGTCATCAATAGACTACGAAGCCAGGTTTATCATTTCAGGGGTGGATTTGAGCATAATCAAAGCCTCGATGTGATTAAAGAAAAGACATTCATATCAAATGTTTTAATATTGATTGATGAATAAAGTGGGATACTAGTGATAATCCATTTATATGGGATCTGGAGGGGATACATGATCAAGGACCATTTTCATAGGATGCAATTCTAGAAATATTTGACTTTATAGGAACAAGTAGTTTCCAATTTCCGACCATCGGAGGGTGGGAATCAAGGACCAAAGACAATTTCCTATTATTATGTGTAGTAAAAAAGAATTATTCATGGTTGGAAAGATATATTTTTTCAATAAATAATATATATTTTCTGTGGAATAGTTTAATACATTGTATCTTTTCTGATGAGCACACACTATTTAGTACCCCCCTGATTCAACACTATGGTTTTAGGGATGATAAGGATTATACGACATGGGGTTGCACTGAAATGTCATGTGACCCTATCTTGGTAGTAAACACATGTTCTAGTTACACACATCTTGGACCCCATGTGGTATGAAACTCCATCACCTTTGGGAGTACATAGACATGGTCCCGTACTAGAGTACATCCAGGTACACATGCATGACTCGACGTACATGGGCATGACCGGGACCACACAGTCAGGCCCTGGGTGGATGAGAGACAACATGTAGGCCCCCTTTCACTCCATGTATAGTGGAATTTCATCATAAACATGTATATTAGAGAAATAGACATACAATAGAGTATGGACACTCATAGTGTGGACCACATACACAACATGTACCATTGTAAGAAACTTCCACCTTGAATATGTCTTCTGTTTGGACCCATATTTTCTCCCACAACTAGATTATCCAGAGAATTTTTTCACCTAAAACATGGTATTATAATTAATAATGGATTTTGTGATAATAAACGTATTATGTGGTATTATGATCATATTCATATAGTAATAAGAAGAAGGATAAGGGGGCATCAAAATCTAGAAATAAGGAAGAGTATAGTAGGGATTCTATTACTCTATCTATGAAATGAAATTTGACTAGTTTCTATAATTATTAATAGATGGAATATATAAGTTCATCATGTATAAGGAAACTTAAGAAATTTCACTAGTGTGATACAATTCAACTTCATCGTA